>JACXGI010009739.1:0-29493 GCA_016801175.1 Esox masquinongy | reverse complement strand
TTTTGAATGGGTTTTGTTTCACAATCCTCTCCAGGGTGCGGTTATCCCTATTGCTTGTACACTTTTTTCTACCACATCTTTTCCTTCCCTTCGCCTCTCTATTAATGTGCTTGGACACAGAGCTCTGTGAACAGCCAGCCTCTTTAGCAATGACCTTTTGTGTCTTGCCCTCCTTGTGCACGGTGTCAATGGTCGTCTTAAGGACAGCTGTCAAGTCAGCAGTCTTCCCCATGATTGTGTAGCCTACAGAACTAGACTGAGACACCATTTAAAGGCCTTTGCAGGTGTTTTGAGTTAATTAGCTGATTAGAGTGTGGCACCAGGTGTCTTCAATATTGAACCTTTTCACAATATTCTAATTTTCTGAGATACTGAATTTGGGGTTTTCATTAGTTGTCAGTTATAATCATCAAAAATTAAAAGGAATAAACACTTGAAATATATCAGTCTATGTGGAATGAATGTATACATTATACAAGTTTCACTTTTTGAATGGAATTACTGAAATAAATCAACTTTTTGATGAAATTCTAATTATATGACCAGCACCTGTACAATGAAACCATGAGTCTGTCCATTAAATTTTCTCAGAACTTTCCAAGATATATTTTTGAACAATACAGACTGTATGCCAAAGAGCATTGTGACTAGGGTTAACGGTTTGGTTTATATATATGCCACTGTATTCAGCCATTTGAAAAAGAAAACATATATTTATATATAAAGTTACATTTATATTGAAGTTATCTTTGGCTGTTCTAAAACAACGAATAAAGGCTGATTCAATTTTTTTTACGACACTGTATGGCCCCGGGTCTTTACATAAAATATGTCACAGATTGTGATTCGCTTTGCCCGTTCGGTACTGTGGGGTAGTCTGGTAAGACTATACTAGGGTTCGTTGTTTTGGTTTCTCTGCTATGACAACGTTCAACTCCGAATGATGGCGGGTAAGACGAGCCCTCAAGTTGGTGGTATTACCCAAATGAGCCTACTTGATTTTTGTGCGACACGATTTACACGCGCCGTGAGACATGTCTAGCTCTTTCTTCCCTGCAATGTCCTTGAATCCAAAGTGATCCCGTACGTTTGATTGAAAAGTGCGCAGCTCAAATGGCGTTAGCGTCGACAGTGTTTTGTAATGGAAATCGTTTTCTCTGAAACTGAAATAGCATTTTAGAATGCTGCGTTCATTCCACCAAAAAAGACCATTGCGTCATTGGAGTAATTACATCATTGTTATTTTACCCCAATTAAAAATAATATAGCCATTTTAACTGCTTGAAAATTCTAACCAAAAATACATTCTTTTTAGAATCGTCAGAAATAATATTGCTATACTACACTGTAGCCTATTGATTCCCCCTCCCCCACACAGATCCCTAGTGATCATTTATTCAGGGAGGATCCATAATGTCCAACTGGCAGTGATGAAGAAAGGCGCTTGGAAAAAGTGTAATGTTTTTTTTTTTTACCTCAAAAACTGTTTTTTGGTTGTCAAAGTAAATGTTTTACATGTCAGGTATAATCAAAGCAAGTTAATCCAGGTGTAAAATCTTTTACTTCTGTGGTATGTATCTGTCAGTGCATATAATGTAATGTTGTAGATGTCATGAGACATTAGCTCAGTCATTTCTAACATATAACACACGTTACCTAAAATATAGGTTACCCTGGCTGCTTTTACAACATTTGGATCTTGTGCAAAATACACTGCTCAAAAAAGGGAACACGTAATCATCACAATATAACACCAAGTCAATTAAACTTCAGTGATTTCAATCTGTCCAGTTAGGAAGCATGAGCGATTGTGAATCAATGTCACCTGTTTTGGTGCCAATAAGTGACAACAGGTGCACTGGAGATGCAACAGCAAGACAACCCAAGAAAAGGGAATGGTTTTGCAGCTGGTGGCCACAGACAATTTCTCTCTCCTTCCTGACTGATTTTTCTCTAGTTTTGGAAGTGGGTCAGTGATGGTCTGGGGAGGCATGTCCTTGGAGGGTTGCACAGACCTCCACGTGCTAGCCAAAGGTACCCTGACTGCTGTTAGGTACCGGGATGAAATCCTCAGACCCATCGTCAGATCTTATGCTGGTGCAGTGGGCCCTGGGTTCCTCCTGGTGCAATTCAATGCCCGGCCTCATGTGGCCAGAGTGTGTAGGCAATTTCTGGATGACGAAGGCATTGATGCCATAGACTGGCCCTCACATCTCCCCAACCTGAATCCAATTCAGAACCTCTGGGACATTCTGGATTGATGCATCCCATGCCGCCAAGTAGTGCCACACACTGTCCTGGAGCTCACGGATGCCCTGATCCAGGTCTGGGTGGAGATCCCCCAGGACGCCGTCTCATCAGGAGCATTCATCGAGACCCGGTGTGTGATTTAAGTGTTCCCTTAAGTCAAGCAAATATATCTCTCTGTATTGTGACGATCTTCCGGCTCCTGGTTCTGCAACTCAAAAGTAGATTTGTGTTGCTTGTTTTTATTTTTTAGTCACAGCTGTGTTCTAAATACAAAATAGAACATAAAACATTCAAGAATGCTGAATAATAACTGTTGATTCACTGATTTTCATTATATAATGTTGTAGGCAGATTTCTTATAGCCACAGTTCGACCCCACCTGGCTCTTTAATCTACCTCCAACTGCAGCTGGTGAAGTAAATTTTAGGTCCTGGTTGTAGCTCCGCAGTGTTAAGGCATGTTTGACCATAAAGTAAGGGGGTGGTTCATCCCCTGAAGACAGTACGTTTCCAAGTGGAAAGTGTAGGGAGAAAAAAAAGCAACTGGCATACCAATGTATCTGTCAAATAATTTGGTGTTATGGCATTGGTGTTATGTTTTTGTTACATATTATCCACTTTGATTTGTAAACAAAATCATAACCCAAAAATCAGAGGAGGAAGTATTAGTATTAAAGATGTTAATTTCTGTAGATTTTAGTGTTGTCAGTGAGAACATAGTTGAATACAAACTTTTTTGCTAGATTCCAGAGGAAGTGCTCAAGACATTGGTCATGCCAGCCAGATGTCCTCGAACCCTGACCACAGAGCGTGTGTGAATGTGTTGGCCAAGTCCTCACACCCCACTGAGAGGTTTCCACTGTGTCCAACAACAGGATTGGTATCAGATTGCCTCCTCGTCTAACCACCTAATGTAAAGATAAGCTAGTCGTTGTCATTCTCTCTATTTAGCCTTTGTAGGTTTCAGTTAGTACTCTTATGCATTATTAAGCTTACTTTAATTACATTTCATGACCATAATATCACATTGCTGCTACTGGAACTGGCTTTCTATTGCTGTTGTAACTGCTGACGACAGCAACAGGATGAGTTTTGAAGTATACAGAAATCCACCCAGATCCAACCATATTTCTCAACACCTTTTTTAATCTGCTCGGTTCTATTCCTGCCACAATATCTCAGTGGGCATTAGGTCTAGTCATTGAGGTCTAGCTGTATCACCAAGATCACATTTGCTCACTGTTTCTTTTTGTTTGAATTGGCTCTCTTTCATGTTGTTTTGAATTTCGAATGAAAATATAAAGGAAATTAGTTACACAATACTAATAAAAGGTATAAGCTGTAATGTCCATGAAAGGTGGGGACGAAGCCCCTCTAAAGATAAAGCCCTTCCCTACATTAACCCTCCTGTTGTTTTGCAGGTCAAATTGACCTGATTCAAAGTTAAAAAATACAGGAAAAATATTTTTAATTTTTGAAATTATTATATTTTGAAACTTTTTCTGCTGGGCGTAATTAGTGTAATGAACATGTAAATGGAAAATAACTAATTTAACGTGTTTGCAATCACACAATGTTCCCGGCAATGAGAATGAGGTTACAATTGGTAAAAATATCAAATTTAGACAAACTGATTTTTCTTTTCAAATATGATACACAATGAGATTGCCTAATCCCCCCAACCACAAACACACACACCCACCAGACAGACAGACAGAATTTGTTCCTGGACCCCAACTACACCTCTTTCTGCAATTTCTGACACTTGTGACAGCCCACATTGATAGAAGCCAGCACATGCCAAGAACCCCAGCCACTGCAGCCATGGTGAGGAGGCTTCAGGAGGGGGACGCGCTTTCCCCACTAGTGCCCGAGGTTGTGCGTGTGTGTGCATGCGTGTGAGTCAGCAGATCAAGATGCGCAAAAAGACAAACTTCTGTACTGTTCAAACTAAGTAATCATTGTCATCTTTCTAGGTTAATGCTGAGGGCAAGATAGGAAGAGGTGCCAAGTCTGACAGCGACACTAGCATCACAGGCAAGACAATTCATTCGTACAAAACATGTAGTGGCATCCTGACACTCATGTGCTTCATTGACACACAGATGCAATTGTCTTTCTTTTTCATGTTTCCTGTTGTAAACATTGTTAAAAAATAAAATGTAGTTTTAAAATAATGATTGAGTCATTTAGTGTGGTTTGAATTGAAAGGGTAAATTTGACCCGGAACAGAAGAGATGTTTTGGTTATTTTAATCAACATGCCTCCATGACAGAAAATATGTCCAAAAAGTCTATATAAAAATAAATAAAACGAGCGGATTGAACGCTAGTTTTCTACAGAAAAATGGTTGAAAGTAAAAAACGAGTGAATTGTCATAAGTACACCATGACCTTTTAAGGGATGAAAGCCTTGATTACACTAAATATTAATTAAATTGATGTTATTTGAGCTAAAGATACTGTTTTTGGAGAATAATATATTTTTAACTACTTCGGGTTGGTTAAACATGCACCGGGTCAATTGACCCGGGAACATTATTGCTGTTCCTTACAGTTGAACATAACAGGAGGGTTAAAAACAAAAGGAGAGTGAGCCCTCAGTTAGCACCCCTCCTCTACCAACAAATCACTTGCTGGACCTGGTAGTTCCTGTGAATTGTCTGGGTCCCCTAAGCAACTATTACTATAGTTACTGTTAAACATGGATAGTTTCTGCTCTGAGCGTGACGTTGGTAGTTACAACTTAAAAAAAAAGCATTTTCTCCAATTGATTATTGGTGGCGGCAACACGGATGAGTCTTGCAGTTATACAGTATGATTGAATTTGGTTGTGAAATGGCCTTATGTTTCAGTTAGTGTTTTTTTTGTCCTCCCCAAGTGCTCCCCAATGAATCTAAGAAAATGATTTAGACTTTGATGGAGATGTTACGCATGCATAATGTGACAGACAATATCTAAGAGGAGCCATTATTGACAGTAACTGAGACTAACATATCTCTTGGATATCTTGTGAATGGACTAGCAGTATATAGATGATATTGTAATGAAACATGAAACACTAAAGCTAACCTTAGAAAACAATATTATAGATAAACTATAAAAATATATTTAAGCTAGTTATAAAGCCTACTGTTAAAATATACAATTTCAGTCCAATTCAAGTAGGTCCAAGTAAATAAATGAAAAAGACTGCCCAGTGCTAATTATTTTGGTATATTTATTCATTTAGCAGGACAAATATAAAATACTGTATGAAAAAAATGTGGCTATCATTTTTCAAGTTGTGATGTAGGTCTGTTAGCTGAGGGTTGCAAAACATGAGGATCCAAGGTCTCATAACATTCCACTTACACAAGACTCAGCCCCCCCATCTTCTGAAATAATAAAAACAGTTAATTTACCTCACACTGACACATCTGGGCTCAGTGCAAGCTAATCCGAACATTCCCAAATAACCAGCATGTGACTTTTTAAGAACTGTTAAAAACAAATTTAACTAGGAGAGACAGTATTTGGATGAATTAACTCCAAAGTTAAGATTATTAAATTGTTAAAAAATGTTTTAACTTGGCATAATCTACTCGCAAAACATGAGAACAGGTTGTACTTTCTGTTAAGTCGGTCTGAATCTGTGCTAGCAACACCATCTTTTTTATATAAGACATTCATGTATTGCATAGCCATAATGTGATTAAGTTCCAGATGAGAGAGAAATCACTAAAACGTCTGTAATTAATCTAATTGGTTGTGCTACAATCGACTAGTTTACTCCATTTTAAAGGAAAAAGCCATGGAACACAATTTCTTGCTGTGATATTCCCAGCCGGAGATACAGCCAGAGGAAAGTTATATATTGAAGGTTATTAAATGAATAAAGAAACTTAAAAAAGTCTTGGTTGGAGATAAAGACTGATGCAATTAGTACATGGAACAAAATTATGTTTTGGTTTTGCTCTACAAAGACCAAAAGCTTATCTAACGCCACAAATGTAAGGACAGTTTGTAAAATAAGTAGGGTAACTTCAGATAAAAATGTTAAAATAAAGGAAAAAAAGAAAAATGTCTTTTTGTGTCAAGAGTATTAGTAATTAATAAGATATTTAAATGTATTCAATTTGCACAGCCCAATGCTGGACTCTCGGGCACTTGTTGGTATGCTGCAAACCGAATTCAAACCATGGCCACCATGTCGCAGCTTCTGGAATGTATTTTTAGTGGATTAGTTAATTCCATTATCTCCAAAAAGGAAATGAGGAAATGTTGAGATAGAATATAAGAATTTGTTATATTCTTTCTGATTGTGCTGAGGACCTCAGTATTTTCCTCTCTGTCTGCTGTTGTGGGCCGGGGACATTGTATCTGCATGTACTATCAGCCCCAATCTGGGGCTCAGATAACCAAAATTACTCACAGTTCCATTTAAGGCTTAACATTTTAGTAGGGCTGATTGATGAGGGATGGTACTTAATGTTTGGCTGCCTGGAGGACACCAAACGCCAGTTCTGTGGAGCCCTTTTATCATTTTGTCCCATGCCCCTCGAATGGTCTGTGCACGGCCCGGCCTTAACCCTTTACCTATACCTTCTTCTAAACGCAATCCTAACCTTAGCAGGCATTTGCTTATCAACAGATGGTTTGTTGAATGTTTGTTCATAGTATTACTATTTACAGAGCATGTACAGATATTGGGACACTATAAAGTGTAACCAATTTCCAGTACAAGCCAGCACTAAATTCATGTTGAAATGAAATGTAATACATTTCCTGAGATAGTAAATCGTTAATATGACAATTGATAGCTTCAACATGCAGTATATGTGTTGTAGTAGCAGCTGTAGTTTAGCTGTTTCCTTGTGCCGAGGGTATTGAGTTTGTATGGTAGTATTTATTCTCTGTGCAAATATGAACAGCAGGTTGGATTTATTGACCCACTTAAACTCACTAGTAAAACATTGCAACCAGAGGGTGTATTTATCTGACGATCTTCCCAATTGGTTCATAATGGTTCTGCCCCCTGATGTAAAAGTATTTCACTTCTACAGTAGAAAAGACGCAGGGGAGAGCTATAGTCAAGATTGGGTCCTGGGTGTTTGCTGCAACGAGGCTCAACATTAAGGAGACATGGATAGGTCATTTAAAATCTCCATGACTTTGTTAAAATATAATTGTTTTTTTAATTGATTATACATGTCTCTTATGTAAATGTGACCGTTTTTGTGTGCATATCACTTCAAATTATTCTTAATGGCAAGTTTAACAGGCAGAAGTATATGTGATACTTTCATTTTCTTTGTTGGGAACAGTTTAATTAAGTGGATGAAGATGGTGTCCTTTCTGCTGGCTCTGATCTATGGCTGTTACGGTAGACCTCAAGGTTAGTTCACTCCGAAGTTATCATTTGTAATTTTAACCATGTCAATCTAGCCCAGTACTGTATTTACATTACTTACTCTGATTGTCTCTGTACCTCCTCTTCCAATCATTGTGAGCAGTTAAATTTGTATCCCCTTCCCTCATTTTCAACCCATGCAGATCTTTCTGGAACAAAGTTCATCATCCCAGTTGAGACAAGCAACTCATTTGTAAAACTCACTGGCAACTTCTCAAAGCCTATTACTGCCATGACTATGTGTCAGAGGTTCTTCACTGATCTACAAAGAGATCAGTCCCTTTTCTCACTGGCAACCCCTTCTAATGCCAAAGATATCAATCTGTTGCTCCAATCAAGCGGTGGGTATAAGTTGAGCATCCGAGGAGATTCTGTCATTTTCCGTGGGATGCCGGAAAACAGAAATGCATGGATCTCCTTTTGTTTCACTTGGGACTCTAAAACGGGTCTCACCCAGATCTGGGCGAATGGTAGACGAAGTGCATGGAAAATTTTAAAGGTAAATGGCCCTATAATCGGAAAACCTAGTATAATCTTAGGGCAGAACCAAGGAATTTATGGGGGAGGTTTTGTAGCATCCCAGTCATTCACTGGTGATGTTACCGATGTCCATTTCTGGGACACTATGATCTCTCCCTGTCAAATTAAACTGTACATGCAAGGGAAAAACTTTATTCTGGGAAACAGTATTAACTGGCAGGCACTGGAGTTCACTGCTGGGGAAAAAGTATTTGAACAGTTAAGTGACTTTTCTTGTTAGCAAATGTAGAGCAACAAATGTTTTACCAGTTATTGATAATTTTTGTAACAAATTCTGCTGACAGTAATTTTAGAAAACATATTCATGGTAACTTAAACTGTAAAAGCTCATTTCACAATGTCATAATAGTCTTTTACAGAATGTCATAATTTCATGTTCCTGATGAATATACCAGAATGAAAACAGAATAAGCCTTGATAAGAATGTCAATAAAGATGCAATAATATTACATGAATATGTGTGTCTATTTCTTTGTGCATTGGAATGTGTGCACAGGTCATTTAAAATGCAGATAAATTGCTTTGCTGACTAATTGCAACTAAAAGTAAGAACTAAATATGCTGTTCTCCATTGGTTTTGGATTTTTCTTCAAACGGGAGAGTTCAAAAATCTCTATGTTCAAACAAACTTGCTTGCAAGGAGTGAATGATAGAGGCATAGCATCCGCCTGCTTTCCAAGGATCACTGCCTTAGCAAAGGATATTAGATTCATTGCATTACATAATTAACGATATGAAGGTTCACACCCTATTAGCGTAATTCATATCCGATGTGATAGTTGCATGACGCTGTGCATATTCATTGGATGAACGTCTGTAAAGTACCGGTATGTAGACAATATTGTCATAGCATGTGTTTGAGTACTCCTGCAACAGTTGTTCACTGAAATTTGCAGAGCTAGGATATTGTTAAGAAACAGATCTTATGAGTTCACAATTGCTTCATAGTGTTCAGCATTTCTTCACTGATCTACAAGTAAGGGTTGTAGTAATTAACACGTCCAGTCTGTTCTTTAGTTTTGACTTGCCTGTGAACTGGATATGAATACATATTCAATTGTGGAAAAAATATTGGCAACCTTTCACTGTTAAAATAATGAGCAATTGTAAATTGACATTGGATAAACGTATTGGTCTTCAGACCTTGTCCCTGGATTGTCAACTTCAGTGACATTTCTCTGGAACTTGAGCATAAAGCTGACATTTGAGCCGTGATTCATTTTACTTGCAAAAAGTGGATGGAGAGGCACCTGTGACCCTGGAGTTTTCAAGAGTTTTTAAAACCCTGTAGGTGGTACCTGTAGATGGCGCTGAAGAAATGTATTCTGAGTGTCTGACTTGGATGTTTCTGGACTTCCTGCATTAACTTTTTTGTTTCTTTAATCTCAGGTTTCTTGCAACAGGTGATGTATTCACTAAAAAGACACACTATGGCTTTAATTATGGAAGTGATAAAGGCCAGCTGGGACTCAGTAGTGGATTAATACCTGGTAGACTTATGGTAAACTTTTACCAAGACTGACTGGACGTATCTCTCAGGAGGCTTTGAGAAATAGTGGATCTTCTTTCTCCACATACAAGCTAAAGTTTGCTGATTTTTTTAAATTAGTATCTAGCATCTAGTGTATAAAACACATTGAACAGTATGTGTTGAACACTGAAATGTTCAATGTTTGTAGTTGAAGGCAGGTAGTTGGCATGGCTAACATTTTGTTCAGATTCTTATAGTTACCTCAACAGTCTCCAGGAGATAAGTTTAATATATAAATCTGTTTGTGATTTATTAATCGCAATCACTCTTCTCGTTAAACCATTTTTGGTAAATTTGGTAAATTTCCAAAGGGAAGTAGTGCCCACCCTATGTGGGGGACTTGACCAGTAGGTGGACATTGGTCAAGTCTCACACAGGAATTTCATATACTAATTGGGCCATGATCTTGACCTAAGAAATTATTGTTTTTCCAGTTAGCCACCAGTTGAAATCCAGAGAAGCTCCTTTCATGCAAGTGTCAATACAGTATTGTTAGATCTAAATGTTAAAGATTTTTTTTGACATTCAGATACTGCTGTTCAGTTAGTGCATTCATCTTACAACTGCTGTAAAATAACCATGTATACCAGTCATATACAGTACTTGATAGGTACTTTAAATTTTAGGCAAACAGCGTTCTGGTTCTTTTTTTTAGGCATAAGAGCAAGCCTTATTGGAACAAGCCTTATGAACACATACATTTTGATGAACATAGTCTAATATGCAATTTGGCAGTTCCTGCACTTATTTTAACCCAGGTCAAGCACTGGTCATATATACAGTTTTTGAAAATTCTATTGCAGGTAAAGACTAGATATATAGCATATCTATGTTTTAAATATCTATCTAAATGTTTTAAAAGTTTTGTAACCGTTATGACTCATACAATACAGAATCCTTGATCATTAATTTCAGAGGAAGAAAAAAAATGTGACAAATTTGTGTTAATTTTGCTTTGGATTTAATATAATTCACATATTGCTTGGACACACCTCTCATAAAGGTTGTCCCTCTTCGAGTCTCCATGATATACAGCAAATAAATCTGTTTGTGTTACTGTGAATCTGGTACTAATTTCTGTAGGAGGGACCGGGTTTGGCTGTCAAACTTTTCATAAATAAGTGGGAGTGAGGTCCAAAGGTTTTTGAACTTTGGACATTTCTTTGGGGCTCCACCCCTTAGATTTTCAAATAATATAATAGATGGCAGGATTTTATATATGTATTTTTATATATGTATTTTTTCCTAACACTTCTACATGCATGTGGTTGCTATCATGATTACGGATAATCCAGAATGAATTGTGAATACTAATAAGTAGCTAAGTTGTCACAAAGATCATACTGCAATGGCAGGCTAGCTTCTTACCATCAACTAATGATGGGGAGGTTAGCATTTGTGGAGTCTATGTTATTTATTTAGTTATCAGAACAGTAAATTGGTTACATTTGGCCTTTGACATTACAGTGCATCCTGGTTATGTTGTTGTTTTTTAACTCCAAGATGTAGGTTCTGACCTGATCCTGCTGCACATCTGCATCTGGCAATGGCCTAGGTATACAGAGCTCCTGGGCTATAATTGGCTAGTTGACATGACCCATACAATAAGTAGTCTGTTTTTTTAATTGCCATTTTTATCCTTGTGAATGAGCGGTTTGGATTTATGAATTTGGGATACCCCATAAAAGTGCTACTTGTCCTTAAGACTGTTACTGTTGTGTTCTATTTAGCTTCCCTTTACGTTTACTCAAGCTCTTAAAGTGCCTTAAAGTGGTAAGTGCATACAATTTTCTTGAAGCACGTCAACCAATATTTTGGATGCATTAATTGGAAAAAGAAATGTTTTTATACTTTCATACTCTAATTCTAGTCACACTAGAGTTTAAATACAGTGAAAGAAGTGGATAATTTCAGGGATTGTTTTTGGAAGCTCTCAGGTTTGATCCCCACGTGACTATCAATTTTCCTATAAATGTCGAATAAATATTCATATCATTATTAATAACTAAAATATGTATTTTTATGTAGATTATTTTTATACAAACATTTTATCATCATAGGCACAACTAGGCTGTTTATGTATATTTCACAATTTAACAAATGATCTTCGAACTTTTAAGGAATCCATTTTGCTTTGCTTGTAAGCTAATGGAGGGACAGATGTAGACAATGCTTAGGTATCCGCAGTGCCTAGAAAAAAACTTTCATATCTCCAAATCACAGTCTAAAGCAGACCTGGGCAAAATAAGGCCCCCAGACCGGATCCGGCCCGTTGAGTTATTCTATCCGCCCCGCGATACATCCAAAACTATAAAAATAATACAAAATAAAAATACTTGACGAAGTCTGCAGATTACATTACTTTATTTACTGCTGCATATTTACTTTATTTCAAATTAAAAGTCTTGTGGCACTCCCAGTAATAAGTACAGTAGTGTAATACTGTCTGTTTAAAATACTTTTAAGTTGAAACAAGCTGTTTGCGTTGCTATGATACGTAACTATGGACCAGCACCACAATCCATGCATGTAAGTTATCATTTGTTCATACTATACGCAATTTACGGCTAGCATTAACTGAAAACGAGCCTGTCTAAGAAAAGTTGATAACGAAAGCAAGGTATTTAAATAAGAGATATCCCAAATTCATAAATCCAGGAAGGGTCAAGAGATTGAAAAAATATTTATTTGCAGATGTCGCAGGTAAAGCAACTTACTTAATATGTAAAGCTAACATTGCAGTTTTTAAAGAGTACAAATTGCAGGGGCACTTCCAGAGTGCCTCTGCAAATACAAAAAACTGACACCCGATGTTAAAATTCAAGAAGTCCAAGCATAGATCCAGTCTCACTGACGAACATCTTGCAGCAGTATCACAAACTGCTTGAACAGAAATGACTCCTGACCTCACCTCACTTGTCAATGCCCATACGAGGCTCTCCTGTTCATGTTGAGTGAGTGGCCCTAAAAGTTGATTTCTTGGGTCTGGGCTGCCGGAATAGCTGTCATTAAAAGCATGTAGTACAAAAAACATACTTTATGAAGTTCGATAACGGCAATTATACCAACATTTGCATTGAATGAAAATCTTCAAAAGTGATTTCACAGACTTATGCAGTGCCGGTCCTAGCCTTTTGGGGGCCCTAAGCAAAATTTAATTTGGGGGCCCCCTCTCCCCTAGCGGCCCGGGGTCACTAGCAGTCTAGGGCCCCCTAGCGGTCGGGGCCCTAAGCAACCGCTTATGTCGCTTATGCCTAGGGCTGGCCATGGACGTATGGCTGCCCTAATAACTGTTGTTAACAATATAGCCTACCTTATGTAATATAGCCTACTCTGTTAAGTTGAAAGTTACATTTTAAGGCAAATATGTATTGCAAAATTTACGTTGAGTAATAACCTTGAAAAGGGATTTCTTCGGCCTTTACCTGCCATAATAACAGTTGTTAACAGAGTATAATACAAAAAACATTGCTAAAGTAAAGTAAGTTAGATTATGAAAACAGTGTTGCATGGAATAGAAAAATGCATAAATATAATATGCAAGTAAACAGAGTTTTATGCTTTGGGTCTTTTAAGCATGTTGGTTAAAAAAGTAATCTGGCCCGCGATGCTCTCTGGCATTTTCAATGTGGCCCCCCAGTGAAAAATATTGCCCATCCCTGGTCTAAAGGGTTTTCTGGGCCAACTTGTATGGCCCAGCAGTGCTTATTTTCAGAATAACTGTATTATACTGTGTGGAATCACAACTGAAAGAGAAAGTGCAGATGACCGGCATGTTTGATTGCTATTCATTCAGCAGGAAAAGGTGAATGACTCTTTGAATGACTGCCATTCTATGGCACACTTTGTTTTCAGAATGAGGGTTACAACCCTACAAAAAATGGGAGATTTTAGGTGTAACTGAAGAATGCTTTTAAGTAGCTTACATCAGTCATTCGTTTTTGACTTAACATAGGCTTACAAACACAGAACTATGAAACTATTTTTACAGCTTCTAAAATGTCGGACTATTGTATTTAATGTAATTATGGTGGCTGCCATCAGGTTGGGCTGTCTGCCAGAGCCTGTGATCAGGCACACTAGCACTCATTGTGCACTCTCATGTAAGCCTGAGCGTTAGCACTGAAAACATGTCAGACAATACTTCATCAAACGTTTATATCTTCTGCTGTCAAGGACAAATACTAGACAAATTCAGTGGATATTTTTTGTAACATAGGCAATAAAAAACATCTTCAGGAGTTTTGAAATAGGACATCTGTAGTCTGTGGGGCAATCTATGGCTGATTTCTATTTTTCCAAATTTTAGCAAATCCCCTTCATACGTTCAGTTGATGTACATACTTGGTTGTGACGGATGTTGTACGTCATTCAATTGAAACCCTGCAAGGTAACTACTTGTGAGCAGTGGAACTGATTTGCCAGTTTTCTCTCAGTTTGTCAGTGTTGCCATGGCACAGGCAGTAATCTTGGTGCATTGTAGGCAATTTCAGCTGGATGAGTCTAATGCAATGTCGACTCACTGCCAAGGAGTAAAAGCGAGGGTGAAGGCATGCTAAAGCAAACTTAATTTGTCAGCCACAAGAATCAGAAAAGTCTTTGTTGACTCATGTGGGCACATTCCATGCACTGAGGAATGCATGATTCTAGAACATAAACCCGGCCCCCTACTTTCAACATATAACCATCACCATATGGACACTCTAATTGGGCCTGGATGTTTACATGATAAACTGTCTTACAAGTTTTTGCGGATGTTCCGCTGAATAGCTTAACAAAAAACAAAAGGCATTTTCCTATTGACAGGAAAGTGGGGAAAGACAGAGGACAGAGTTTCTTGCTGAAAAAGCGGTGGGACGAACCCAAACCTGTTCTGCAGCAGGCTACTGCAGAATACTCTTATTTTAAACCCATAGCAATTGCATCTGTTTAGTTTGAGATAAAATAAAAACAGTTAAATAAGTATGCCTACCATCAGCAATCCTCAACGAAGACATGTAGGCCTCTTTAGGCCTATAGCAATACTTTCAACCAGAAATCCAAATTCCTTAAACGTCGTAACTACAAAGTTACATAATTCAGATTGAAGTACCTTGTGTACAGATTGTGTTTAGTATTCTTTGATTTTATCAGGGAGAGGTAGGCTACAACTGAGCCTGGAGTTCCCATTAACAACGCATTGTCCTAACAGGTTGTTTGTTTCCACAGCCTTCAGAGGGCCATATGGCTGGGAGAGATTGGGAAGTGGGTGGGATGGCTTGGCAGCGGAGCTCTCTATTTTGTGTAACCAGTGCTGTGTTGATGTAGTTCCTCTCACCTCGCACAATGAAGGTCTATAAATCTCAGAGGGTTTCACCTTCACACAGGGAAATCAGTTGTTAAAGTGCTTGACCGATCAGGGAATCGAAGAAAAAAACAGAACTCTAAGAAGTATGTTAAGAAATGTGTGTGCTCTGCGATGGGAACTTGAGGGTGGCCATTAAAGGGTACACCCAAAGTATCAGTTTCCTGAAACAATAAGCAGTCAATGCTAAAAAAGTTACGCTTTGTAGACTGGTTAAACCGAAGCATGGATTCCTGTCATAGGTAACCTTGTGTATAGACAGAGCTAGAAATAAAAATAATATGGAATTTTGCAATTAGGGTAAACTATCCAAGGGCAGGAGTATATCTCTGAAGAACGACAGTGACCATAAATAATGAATAACCATGACAACATAAAAAACAGGACAGTAGGGCGGTTCCCGCAAACGCCATGTTTTAATAGTTAGCTTGACAAACACCTTGTTTTAATAGTTAGCTTTACAAACACCTTGTTTTAACAGTTAGCTTGACAAACACCTTGGATTGCAAAGTACCTATTACACTGCAGGATAAATTTGACAGTCAATAACAGGACAGTGTTCAGACTTTGTTTTAGATTCCGTCCTCTACTGCAGATACTGTATGCATGGACAAGCACAGCACTCACACACAGGAAGGAAAAGACAGCCACATGGTTGCACAAGAGGACTTCATAATTGTATGCAGATATGTTTAAATTACACATGACATTCCACGTCACACACAACCCCCGATATCCGCCAAACACTGTGTTTTTATAAATGTACCATTTGAAAAAAAGATATCTAAGTGCACAATGAAGGGTATTCGTAATACTGTGGAGTCATGGAGAGGGCAAGTATGTTTATGTTTGATCTAAATCCGCCCTCGCAGCTACATAACGGTTTCAAAAATAAAGAGTAAAATGATACTGCTTCTGAACAGGTTCCGTCATGTCCCAGTCTCAATTACATCATATCCTCAGCAGGACGCATCTGTTAAGATTTCCTCTTGACAGGGTCACTCTTTCCAGTAGCTAATAGCTAGATCATGCTGCACAAAACAGTACATGAAGGGAGAATCACAACACCCATGGGACATTCCCTGTGAATTGATATACCAGAACAGGTTTCGCCGGTCGCAGGGAATGCCAAAGGATACAGTATGTTAAACGGGCAGTGTTTTTACTTGACTTGTATTATGAGTTTTAGGTGTATTAAGGTATGACGCCATCTCATAAATGAGTTGTAAACAGCAATCATTACATTATCAGGAGACACAAACAGTCACTGGCCGGACACAAACATTAAAGTTGTTGTACTAGTAATGTCCATCCATCCATCATATGACGTGTGGTTGAAATGTGACACAAACAGAGTTGTGTTCCAGTGTGCTCAACTTCCTAGGGCATCGGTGGAGTAGGGAGTTTCCCAGAAAACAAAAAGGAACAGACAACACAGCACAACATTGGGTGGATGGTGGGGAGCGTACAGAGACGTAGGTTATCGGCTAAGGAAGCGACACTTCACAACATTGCCCCTAGAGGGGGTAGGGGAGATGTAGTCTCGAGGTCCATGCAGAGATGTCTCCGAAGAAGACCAGGATGGGGAGAGGAGGGGTTTGCCTGGGATTCACCATGGAAGGGGTGAGGTGATTTACTCGTCGAATCGTCCCTCAAGGATACTCTCGAAGGAGAAGGGCACAAACTTGAAGCCCTGCCCAGTGTAGAACTTATTCTGGAACTCCACCCTAACAAAAAAAGACAGGAAGGGTCAAGAGATTGTAAAGCATTTAGAGAAGTGTCCGCTACTAAAGGCTTTTCATGTACAGGGGTGCTGGGTAAGGTCAAAAACCCCTGTGGACATCCACAAAAAGACAAACAAAGATCAGTGGTTTATTGAACAGATGAACTGACATTTTAGGACAAGTCAGCTGCCGAAACACAAAGAACAAAACCTCTTGAATTTCAACCAATTACAGGGTTTTGAGGTTAAATAAAATATACTTGTTCCAACTTCTTCTGGGCGCATCACTAAAATCAGCTCTTATTTGAATGGCAAGAAAAGGGAAAGCTAAGTGGAACGCTTTGATTTCCATATTTAGGAATTATCCCTTTCATTAGGCCCGTTTCAGGCATTAACAAGCAGTATAGTACACGGATACAAGGCCTGGTGCTTGGCAGTATCACCATCTTTCTGAATCAGAACATACCTCAAAGAGGAAACTCCTGGAACCAATGCAAAGAAAAATATATGCCATCACTAGGTGGATGAAGAGTGAAACTGTCATTTTGTAGGCTAGCTTCCATTGTTCTGCTCCTACCAAGAGCTGCTGAATATCTTTCCAACTCTAGGTTCAAACAAACATACACAATAGCTTTGACTTGACAACTGATTAATATAATCCTTGTCTGAGCTTACACCACATCGTTTAACCTCCATAAAAGGATGTATTTTTTTAAGTGAACCCTTCCTTTTTTTAGGGCCAGAAACAAATACAGACACGAAAAAGAAACCCTAGATGTCTTTGATTAAATTTAAAATCATATTTTTCAAATATGGAATGTATGATTAGTCGACACACAGGGCCAGCGATTAATACAGAGACCTTTGATTTGAAAAAAGACCTTTAGATGATTACATTACATGGATTCCAGTTAATATTCCATTAATACTGTGTATTCTCCTTTTGAAACCTTAATTAGTTCCATAAGGATATAAATGTCTGTGATACAATGAGCAGTGTCACTAAGGAAGTAGTAAAATGTTTTTCATCTACTTCTATGAGTTTCTGAATTGTAAAGATTTCCCTCAGACTCATGGCATACGTTGTACAGTGCATTAATCTAGAGGCTGATGTTATGGGGCCCCTAAATGTGATAGTACGGCCCTGGGAGTAAGTTGTCTGAACACGTATAAGCCAAGTTTGGAGATTTACAACCATCTGCAGGTATGGAATGTTTGCTCACATGTATTGACTGATCCATCCCTATGCTGTGGAAGAATCATTTGATCTTTTCTGTAATTCATAGGAAGTCCCACTAAGTTCACTCCTTCAAAATTCCTTAATGGCGCCGCCCATGCAAAAACAAGGTTCTGACTCATGAATTCCTATTGAAGACAAAATTGGTTTTCACTTACCAAGCTGTTTTTAACTAAAAAGGCAACTGATTTATATGCTGTATTTTTTAAGATGTTTTACCTCAAATGTATTATTAAGGTCTTGAAAAATATCTTCACATTAGATGAATAACCTCATAAAGGTTTGAAAAGCTAAACTATCTGCCAGTGGTTAAACATTTTAGCTTGGTTGGAAAAATGCATGTTAACCTTGGTTAGCTTTTCACTCGAGACCCATAAAACGGGCCTGATAAAATGTAGTGCACTATGTTCACAATAAGAAGCCATTTTGGACACAGCCCTGAAGTCTAGAATAAACAAAGGATTCCCAATTCCCATTTCTCCTCAGCCTCAGCTGACAGGTATACGAGGGAAGCACGGGGAACACCAAGGAATGTCCCATCGCAACGGCAAATATTTAGCCGCCCGAGAGGGCAGCTTGAGGGTACAATAAAACAGAATGGAAAAAGATCATGGATGCACAGTCAGCACAGGTTTGTTCATATTTTATTTTGAAATAAAAAATTTTTTTTCTTAAAACTGATACTCTGGCTAATATCCTGTACATTAAGTCATTTGGATTTCATTAAAAAGGAAGGGATTATTTAGGGGAACAGCATGACATTTACAATTCACACATTGTAAATACTTTAAGGGGGTCTACACAGCATTTCCCTGGGGGCCCTTTTGAGATCATTTGAGGAAAGACAGGCCGACTAATGTTTGGGAGAGGGAACGGTACCACGCTGCACCACTCGAACACTGGCACACTCAAAGACATCGGGTCAAAGGCAGACGGGCGGGCGTGAGCCTTTAGCCTCATTCTGGCTTCCAACAAAAACACACACTCTCCTACAGTATAGCTAATTTCCCAAACCATGAGGTCAGACATTAGTGCTTAATAGCCAGTGCCAGTTTAAGGTTTTAAGAAAATAAACCTCTTTAAGTTACCTGCCAAAACCCGGCACCTAGAAAGATAGCTTGCTAAAAAGAATATATATACTGTTTATACATAGATAGCCTAACACTTGTCAATCTACCTGTCTACGGAGTTACACTGGGTGGAGCTGTTTTTTCACATGATGTTTATCACAGGGAAACTGGAGGGGAAATGGGTACCATGGAGAGAGGGAAAATGTCTCATGAACACTAGGCAGTTCAAAGTGCGTCCTAAATGGTCACTACGTAGTGTACCACTTCTGACCAGGGTGCTATTTGGGACACACTATCAGTGTGTGGGCTGAGAGCTGGATCATCAGTCCCCTCTGGGTCGTGTTACGGCACAGGGATCACCGTTTACCCATGGCACTCCATTTCACCTCCCGACTACGCATGCACTCCTTTGAGTTCACGCGATAGCAGATGAACAAACGTCCAGGGGTTAAAAATGAGCACAAGCATGAACAGAAACGATGTGGGGGCAGCGCAGGACATAACTGTAAACTGCATATACAGAGCCAGAAATCGCGCGCGTGTGTGTGTGTGTGTGTGTGTATGTGTGTGTGATTGTGTGTGTGTGTGTGTGTGTGTGTGTGTTTTGGGTCTAACTATACTCATGGGGGCCAAATGTCCCTATGAGTATAGTAAAACCAGAAAAAATTGGACTCATGGGGACCTTTTGCCGGTCCCCATGAGGCAAAAGTCAATTTCCGGCTCAGGGTTTAGGGTCAAACTTAAAATTCATTTTAGTGTTAGAAATGGGGTTTCTTTAAGGTCCAGGCGTTGTTGGTTAAGTTTAGGGTTAAGGTTAGGCATTACATCTAGGTAAAGTTTAGGCATAAATGTTACTTTATTGAGGTTAAGGTTAGGGTTAGGGTTAGATTAGGGTTAGGTTAAGGTTAGGGTAAGGGTTATGGTTAGGTTTAGGGCAAGGGAGCATGCAATTTCTAGTTTCTGGTCCCCATGAGGATAGCCATACAAACTTGTGTGTGTGTGTGTGTGTGTGTGTGTGTGTGTGTGTGTGTGAGACTAACCAGTGCAGACGAAGGGCGTGCAGGAAAGCAGACAGGCCCTCCATGATGAGCAGGATGCAAACGGTGAGTGTGGCGAAGGCCGAAAAGATGATTGACAGGCCGAAAAAGCCTCCGCCGCTCCTGGAAGACAGGCCCAGGTGCATCACCATGGTCCACAGCACTTCTGAGAGCTCTGTAGAGAGACAGTGAGAGAAACAGAGGGAGAGAAACAGAAAGAGTGAGATTGACAGAAAGAGACAAGGAATTAGAGGGAGAGAATAACACAAAGAATAAGAGAGAGTGCAAAAAAAGAGAGGAAGAGAAAGTTGAGTGAATAAACAAGAACCAGTGAGAAAGAAACAGATTAAAGAAGGTTCAAGAAAAATGGGGAAAGAGAGTTGGAATAAGAGAAACAGGCAGTCAGGGCAGATTGAGAGGTGAGGAGTGTGAGATGAGAGGAAGTTTGTTCTGCTACTAGGTTGTTATCCACCCATTAGTGTCAAGTACTGTGAATGATTGAGCGAGAGAGACCAAAAATTACAGTGTGAGCTTTTCGGATGAGTTATGATTCTATTTTGTTTATGTGTGTGCTGACAATTAGTTACACAGAGCCGGTACTTACATGTACATGTGCATTACATTCACGTGTGCGTGTGTGTGTCACTCACGTGCGTGGGCCAAGCTAAGAGCCCAGAGTCGCAGGTAGGAGGCCGTGTTGGAGATGCAGCCCAGGCAGTATTCTATAGTGTGAATGGCCTGGTGGACTGCCACGTCTCCAAAGTCAAACTGCAGAGAGAGGTGTACATCAGAGATGTACTCTCAGACCAACTGTCTATCCATTGGATTTAATGTAATTCCACTGACAACTACATGAAGTGAACTTTCCCCAGATAAACACCCACTAATAATACGCTATGACCAGGGCCGGCCCTAGACATAAGCAACATAGACGGTCACTTAGGGCCCCGGACCGCTAGGGGACAGGGGGCCCCCAAATCAAATTTTAGGGCCCCCAAAAAGGCTAGGGCCGGCACTGGCTATGACATTCTAATGAAAGGATAGTCCTTTATCGCTACAATTTATAATGTGGCTAATGAGAACAACCGGTGAGTGTTGGGGTGTAAGCGATGGAAATGGCCAGGCCTATAATGATGACTTAATGGACCGGCATTGTGTCCTTTGAAAATTGCATGAGCATAACGATTCTTAATACAAAACACGGATGCTTAACATTTTTCCCTTCAGGTCACAACTGGGGCAGCATTTCTATACTGAAAGGCCTTAAAGTCATTAAAGGTTCATAACTACTGGTAAGGCAAATTTTTCCTTAGTGTACGGGATGTGAACAAAAAAACACCACAATCAATCGCTCTGCGTCACACTCATTCAGTTCAGCTTGGCAGGGGACACTTCCTTTTTCCATCCCTCTCTTTCATTCTTCGTTCTGCGCACAGTACACGGAAAAGCTGGTGTGGGCTCTCATTGTTCTGTTTGAAAAAGCTTCCAACCTAATGTTCTAACCAAAACAACACTACGGTGGAGAACATGGAATTGTCAAATGGAAGATGCTGATTAGCGCAGATCATAGTTTCCATCCAGCATGCTGATATAAAAAACCAAATAGTAAAGCAAAGCAAAGTCATGCATTTTCAAAACCCGTTGCATATAACTGGGAATGGATGGATGTAGGAGTAATGGTAAAGCAGATGTGGAGAAGGGAGGGAGTAATCCAAATGACAGCTTGGCTAGGATTGGAAACGGAATAAAAGTGCATCCAATTAAAACTGACTGACTTACAACTGAAAGATTTGACTGAAAAAGACAGAATGAAGAGTTAGACAGACCGACAGAACTGACAAATTGAAAGGCAGACAGAATGGGCAGACAGACAGAATGGGCAGACAGACTGGCAGACAGATGCACAGCATGCTGAGCCCTTACCGGTTCCTCCTCTGCATGCTTGAAAGTAAGCAGAGGTCAAAGGTTAGTGGCATGTTTCAGAAGCAATGCTTTAGTCTTATTTTGGGACTACCATGGCAGCGCTAAGAAATTAACAGTATGCATAACACTAAATGGCACTTAGCAACAAAAAAATAACAATGCACTAGTTAAGCCAGCATCGTTGCTGAATGTTTCAACTTTCAGAAAAGGTGCAAGAAAATTTAACTTTGGTTTTGCAGTGATTCAATAATTTTTTAAATATGCTCCTAACAGCCCCTTTAAAAATATTTAATCTGGGACATAGTACATGATCACATTTCACAGTTGCATTGCAATAACGACAAAAAAAGCCTGCTATTTAACACCCAAACACTTACATAGGAAATCAAAGTACACTGCTAGCACTACAACATACATAGCCTCTGTAAAAACAACTCTCGTACCAAGATTTTTGTCACATTAGGGCTACATGAAAAAAAAAAGATCTTCTGACTGACAAATTGTTTTTCCTCCAAATTCCATCCCTGCTGCAAGTATTCACTAAGGCTGGTTCTCATGCATTATCACCTCACCGTTTACCTTTCTGGAGCCACTGTGAAATGGAAAATCCATTTCTTATCTTTTCCATTCCAACCCATCTCTCCTGACTCGTGCCCACATTCTCCCCTTCACTCAACAGCACAGTGTCTGCTATTTGACATACACGCCTAATAGGGCGATGACGTATTGAAACTACATAGTAAGGGGAAATTAACAGGTTTTTATCCAGCTCTGAGAGATTATTACAGGTCATAGCTGGAACATAGCAAGCCAGTGTATGAGCGTATGTGAGAATGTGCAAGGATACCACAAGTACTGTAAATGTCCGCAGACTCATGAAGTTAAATGATTTCAAATGGTATGAGAGAAAAATCCAGAAAAATAAAAAAATATATAACCATGTAACGATTGAAAGATCTTAAATCTTTTGAGGGTACAGAATGTTGTAATGACAAATAATATTGTTTCCACTGAGCAAGCAACATGTTGTTTTTGTTATGAGTATTTGTTATGAGTAATAAATTAAACACAATTACAAAAAAGATACATGTAACTTGTTTTAGAATGCCGGGATAACAACATTTCCCAAATCAGAAAATAAATTTGTCCAGTTCAAAGCTTAGAGACAATTAAAGTATTGAATTCCAGCTCAGACAAAACAGTAGATGAGTATAGCCAAATAGAAATGTGATTATAGTGAATGTCAATCAGAGTAAAGGAGGTTATTTTGAATGACCATGTTGAAAGTTGGGAATGTCAGGCCCAAAAAGACTGAATGAACAGAGTCCCTTTAGCTTACCTCGTCTCCGTCCTCAGAGTGCTGTGAGAGCGCGTCGTGGTCCATAATGCCAGCTTCGTCCTCCGTTGGCCCATTGCCCACCCGCACTCCTCCGAATTTCTGTGTGCCCTGTTGGGTGAGTCCGGTTGATGAGGACACGCCTGTTTTCTCTAAAGATTGCTCTAGATTCTCTGCAGGGCTTTCCTCCCTCTTCTGTGACTAGATACAAAAGCCACAAGATCTGTGTCTGGCTTAAAGCATGCCTTTGGGTGGTACAATTGTGTTTGGCACTAAGGAAGCCAGCCATCAAGTAGACAGATACAGAATATTTTAATGTAATCTACGTACTGTATATGTTGCAGGTAAAAACTAGAATTATTTACCTACATTACATCCAACATAAATGGTCAAACTAAATGTGTAAAATATATGTAAATATACTGTACATGTCAAATGCACCCTTGGTAAATATGAGAAAAAGAGACATTGAAAAAATGCTTTGCTGTTTATCCTCTTGGTCTTTCATTCAAAATTTTCACAAAAAATGAACCTTTAATTGAAGCAAAATGATTGAAAATGTGAAATTAGTGAAATATTTTTGTTTCTCCAAAACAGATGTGGCACAATTATTGGCACCCATTGAAAGAGTAAAATCTTACTGAAATATATTCCAATTCATATTTTAAGTGTTTCAGTTCACCTGAGTGATAAGGAACACTTAAGTGGTAAGTCATGACTTCCTGTTTCACTGGGTTATAAATTTGAGGTCACTCACAGGCCAAATGTCCATAGTCATCCATCACTATGGGAAAGACTGGAGAATACAGCAATGATGTGCCTGTGATGAGTTAAAGGTTATATTTTTATTAATACTTTGAATGGAAGATCAAGAGGATAAACAAAACAAAAAAATATTCACAGCCCATTTTTCTTATATTTACCAGGGTTCCCAATATTAGTGGAGGGCACCATATAATAAAAAATGTAGGAAGTATTCTAAAGACTTGTGAAATGGTCCTTATATGCCAAACAAGCAAACCTAGCCCTGTGTTACTGAAATCACTAAATATATCAACCTTTTCTACATGTGGCAAAATTCTTTTTTTTTAATTTTTAAATCTTTTATAATCTCTCATGAAAAAAAGCAAAATAAATCGATTTGTTGTACTTTACAACTTTTCCAAGGCATGCTTTAAGCATCATTGTATGGCAAAACATAAAAAAGCATGACGTTACAGATGTTCAATACAGTCCATAGAAATGAATGGCCACGATAGAAGTGAAAGAAAAAAAACAACGACAGGTTATCGAAAACAGGTCATCAAAAAGAGTTGTGAAAGGTTAAAGGTTAAATCGGAGGAACATACCAAGTGCTTCTTCCACAGGTGCTGGCGCCGAAGCACCATTGTTTTCACTATCAGCATACAAGGAACACATGCAAGGGCAATCAGCACCAACATAATCTGGATCCCCATCTACAGATTCAAGACAGAAAGGTGGTTAACAGACAACAAATATCAGACATGAAGCCCCAGCGACCAATGTTAACTTTCTCTCCGGGACCTGTCTGCGCTGCAGTGGCAGAGAATTGTGACCATGTTTTCCATACCTTTGTTTGCACTGGTCAGAAAGAGAGAGAAACAGTAGAAGGACAGTTGTAATAACAGTAAAAGGACAGTTGTAAGCATGTTGACTTCACTGGTCTACCTTCTCCTATGTTAAGTTATTTCTGATGGGTGTGTACAAAGGAAGGAAGGCAAGGACAGGAAGTCGGTTTTAAGTGACAATTGAGACGGTGAGCCATATTCAGCTGGGCAGCAAAGGGTCCAGAGAAGTTAGGAGAGAAGAAGGAAGGGAGGTCACACCTGTCCTCGGTAGAGGGGCTTGTTGGTGACATCGCTGTAGTTAAAGAGGCACATGTTGATGAAGGCAATGAGGAGGCTGGGTGCGTCCTTTGAGGTCAAGGCATCGTAGGCTGTCCACTTGTAGAAGACCAGGAGGACGAGGTAGCCGAAGAGACTGGACATGAAGACAATCTCAGGGATGAAGCCCAAGAAGATGTTCAGGGGTTTCTTGAAGTACCTGACACACAGTTACAGAAGAGGAGAACATGATTGTCTGATGTGTTTTTAGGATACAGACCTTTCTTTTTTGGAACTGCCAAAAGCAGCAGTTAATCTTCCTGGGGTTCAAACAAAACATCAAACACAACATAATACAGAATTGTAATAAACAGGTGCCGCTCAAAGATGTAACTACATACAGTATGTATTAAAGGTTTTACATTTTAATAATTTGCTCTACTCTAAACATTTCAATAATTTGCACTTATTTCGTCAGAACAGGCCTTAAACTCTCATCGTGTTGTTCTGTAAACACGAGGTTGACAGAGGACAACATTCACAACAGTACTTTGATAATGGGTGTCATAGGTAAAAGTCCAAAAGGATACACAGCGTTACACTCAGAAGGCTACGTACAGGTGGTTGAACAGGCTGAGAGAGACGCCGAACAGCATGTGGATCACGCCCAGGATCACAGACATCTTCATCTTGAAGGAGTTCAGGAAGGTCAGTTTGTTGGTGGCAATGTTCCAGATCTGAAAATAGCAAAGCAAAGGTGTTGGTAGAGAGATGCAAGTGAACCACTGACATGCAGTGGCTCTTATTGTAAAACAGGCTCCTGCTATGTACAGATAGACGGTATGACACAGGCAGACAGAAAGACAGACAGGCACCTAGGCAAACAGACGGACACACTGGACAAACAGACAGAGAGACAGGCAGACTTACAGGGTCGATACCCAGTGGATAGGGCCCATTGAAGACCCCTGGCACCGCTGGGTCCAGCTGCAGCACCTTATTCTCACTGAGAGTTTCAAACCTAGACGGATTATAAACAATTAACTGATGTTGGACGAGAAGGCCTGGCTCGCAATCACCGTTCCAATTCTTCCCAACAGTGCTCAATTGGGTTGAGGTCAGGACTCTGTACAGGCCACTTGAGTTCCTCCACACCAACCTCGTTGAACCATATCTTTATGGACCTTGCCTTGTGCATAGGGGCACAACCATGCTGGGACAGGAAAGGGCCTTCCCCAAACTGTTGACACACAGTTGGATGCACCCAAATGTCTAAAATGTATTCGTATCCTGTAGCATTACGATGACCCTTCACTGGACCTAGCCCAAACCCTGAAACACATCCCCAGACCATTAACCCTCCTCCACCAAACTTTACAGTAGGCACTATGCATTCCAGTAGGTGTTTTCCTGGCATCTGCCACACCCAGATTTCTCCATCAGACTGCAAGATAGTGAAGCGTGATTCATCACTCCAGAGAACATATTTCCACTGCTCCAGAGTCCAGTGGTAAAGTAGATGCTTTACACTACTCAAGCCGATGCTCGGTTGCTCCTAGATGCTTCCACTTCACAATTATAGCACTTCCAGTTGACCGGGCCAGATCTAGTAAGGCAGAAATTTCCCAAACTGTCCTGGATTTTATGCATCCATGAGCAATGGGTGTGGCTGAAACACCTGAACTCAATAATTAGTAGGGGTGTCCACATACTTTTGGTCTTACTGTACATAAAGGGTTGCTATAATGCACGAGACATGAATGTTTGAGTACTGTTGACATCATTCAAACAGCTTGAATAGCTTGCCACCAGCAGCTACCCTCTCCTGATTGGCCTTGATTGGTTGGATATTGGCAGATTCATAGGTTGGGCAGTTAACTGATAGATTACTTACGTCCAGTTGCCTCCCTTGGGGTTGAACATGGGCCGAACACTCCAACCGGAGCCAAACATGTTCAAGGATTTGGAAAAGCAGTCGTTGTAGATAATACCGGTGTAGACTGAGAAGATTCCCATGAGCAGGATTATGTAGCGCCCGGCGAACACCATGTTGAACATCTGCCAGGGCAGGGATAGCAAGAACACACAATGGAGCAGAGGCCTAGGTCGAGTTCATTGGAGAAGAGAAGAAAATAACTTGGGACAGAGAGGAATGACCTTGACCCATCCAATAAGAAATGCTCACTTTTATTTCTCTTTTCCAATTGATCGGGGGAAATTAATTGTGTACATCAAGGGAGCCGAGATTTCCACCATACGAACAGAAAAATACTCACCTACAAATGTACAAATTTGTCCTTTAAGGAACACGAAAGAACACGATCCTAGTTTTTCCAGATAGAGAATACTTAAACAGGGCCATACCTCGTTGTCTGTTTTCTGGGAGAGAATGCGGCTCTCTCGGAGGACCAGGTAGAGGGCAGCACAGGTCATCAGCACACCGTGACCCATGTCCCCGAACATGACAGCAAACAGGAAGGGGAATGTAATGATGGTGTACGGTGCTGTAAGAAAGAACAGAGTTAGACATAGCGCAGTGGACAGGAACACCTTACAGCACAACACTGAAAGACATCAACAACAACACAAACAGACTTGACAGAAAATAGACACAACAACAGCAGAAAATAACAATAAGATATACGCAGCAACATACAGAGACAACAACAACAACAACAGAGACACAATGACAACAACTACAAAGACACGCAGTGACACACCTGGGTTGATCTCACGGTAATTTCCGATCCCATAGGCATCCACGATGTTCTGGAATCCGGAGGTGAACTTGTTGGTCTTGTTGAAGGTGGGTGGAGTCTGCTTGGTGGTCATCCTGTTGAGAATGGAGGGCACTGTGGAGCCACTCCTCTCCTGTAAAACCCACCAATCAAACAAGTCACTGTTCTGGGGCTACGTTTACCATACCTACAGATCAATATTCATCCCCCCCCCCTATATCCTAACCTTTATCATTAGGGAAAATGTATGAAACCCTGCCTTTTTAAAGGCTCATTTAAAATAACTCCTAAAAATCCCTAAAAAAATTTCTTCCCTGCCATTTAAAAAAATATATTTAAAAAAAATAAAAAATAAGAATAAATTCCTAAAAAGGGTAATTGACCATCTGTCCATTAGAGTGGTTCACTTACTTTATCGACAGAAAATATAGCTTATCACACACTCTGCCCTATATTATATGTAAAGAAGTCCCAGATGGTTGAAGAGAAAAATGACTGAAGAAACCGCCTCGTCACTAAGACCAGCAAGCAATGGCTGAAAGAACAGACACCAGGTCAGTTCTACCAAGACTAGGCAGAAACATTGTAGTATTTGGCTACATGATAAAATTAGGTCAACATTTGCCTATTCCTGTTATTTCATTCAGCATGAAAGAGGGCAAAATAGGCATGGATATAAACCTATGGGTTAACGGGTAAAATTTTCAGGCGTTTGTATCTGATATAATCATTTTTTATTATGTGTTATGATTTCTGTCTAATTTCAAGTTTCTATTTGACCGTAATACAATGTAAAAAATAGAATTCATAGAACTTCTTGCCATACTGTATGTCTGTCTTATATTCATTTTCAAAGTCAAAGCATCACAATCGCATCAGACAAAAACAGGAAGAGAGGTCAAGAATTTAAGTCAGCCAAGGAGATCTAAGCTTTCTGATTGACAACTCACCGTTCCTCTGCGCAGGGCGAACTGGATAGAATCCAGGTCGGATACAGGGCACCAAACCTCAGCGATCAGGCACTTCTGGGTGACGTCAATGTTGCACAGGTTCAGTGTGTGGTAGATGGCCTTCATCTTCCTGACTTTGATGAACCACACCCTCATTGTCTTGGCTGCAGCCTGGAGTACCCTCTGTCTGTGATCCTCCGTCTGGTTCAGAACCTGCAGGGGAGGTGAGATAGCTGGGTTAGGCCCTGACCTAAAGCTTGGGTCCCATTGCGGTCGGGCTCCCATGAACTTTCCGTTTGTTGGTGCAGACTAATGGTTGAGGAAACATTTGGTCCGCCATGTGGTGCAGAACCTGCACAGTCAACAAAATAGTGCTAGCCCTCTTAAAGAAAGCCTAGGGTAATAGGTGTTATCTTAAAGAAAGCCTAGGGTAATAGGTGTTATCTTAAAGAAAGCCTAGGGTAATAGGTGTTATCTTAAAGAAAGCCTAGGGTAATAGGTGTTATCTTAAAGAAAGCCTAGGGTAATAGGTGTTATCTTAAAGAAAGCCTAGGGTAATAGGTGTTATCTTAAAGAAAGC
>JACXGI010009738.1:0-29490 GCA_016801175.1 Esox masquinongy | reverse complement strand
GGAACCGGGGCCTTAGTCAGGGTGGAGGGAATTATGAACAGTTCCAAATACCAGGCAATTTTGGCACAAAACCTTCAGGTGTCCATTAGAAAGCTGAAGATGAAGAGGAAGTTCACCTTTCAGCACGACAACGACCCAAAGCACACATCCAAATCCACAAAAGCATGGCTTCACCAGAAGAAGATTAACGTTTTGGAATTGCCCAGCCAGAGCCCAGACCTGAATCCAATTGAACATCTGTGGGGTGATCTGAAGAGGGCTGTGCACAGGAGATGTCCTAATGCCAGGTTCTTATTGTGAGTTTTTTATTTTTTATTTTTCCCCCTCAAAGATTTCAGTTTGTTTTTCAATTGAATTGTTCACGTTATAGGTCACATTAAAGGTGGAAAAAGTTCTGATATGACTTATCTTTGTCTCATTCTTTTACATCACAAGAACCTGGCATTTTAACAGGGGTGTGTAGACTTTTTACATCCACTGTAGATCAGCAGCACTACCAGGTAGACAAGGACAGGCATGACCAGGTGGGCTGTGGGCAGGGAAAACAGGAATCATCAGACAGAAGCTACATATGCGACACAACTAGGTGGACTTTGGAGAGTGACAGCCATGAGTTGCCAGGACGTAGTCATGTCCTAACATTCAACAGGAAATTCAAGGCAGAATTCCTTAGATCCAAATGTATTCCTCAGTATAGAATTATAAGGGTCCCAGACTACACGTAAAGGGGAATAACAAAGAATAACTAAGATTTGTCAAAGTTTATTTGTTACTTTGAGTTTTCATATGAAGTTGTACATACACTTATACTGTAGCATTTCAAAGATTGAAGTAGTCATTGGTGGAACTGGATTTTGACTCATTTTAGATGAATTCCAAAGAGTCAACGAATTAATGTAACAAATGAATTTAATATATAAAGAGAGTATTACAACTGCATACAAGTATCCAAGATAAAAGCTCTCTGGAGATTGAAGATGCAGGCAGTGAGGAAAATGCAAGAGAGCTCGGTGTTGTCTCGAGAAGCAAGCCAGCTAGGCCATAACAAGCAAAACTTTTGTCCCTGTATTCACACCTTACCGAAACATTTGTTAACCGTTAACATTCCAATGATTGCCTACTAGGATTGAAATTAAGTACACAGTACATGTCTATAATAAATAATGAAGAATCACTGAATATGTAAATAAACATAGAATTTTTTTTGGTTCCTTCACCATCTGGCTTGAGAGACTTTGCGTTCAGTGACAGAGTTACATTGCTTTCCCTATACTTAAGCAACTTGCTAGAACGATTTGTGGAATAACAATTATCTATGTAGAAAAAAAAAGTTCTGCCACAGCAAAAGCAACATTGGGGAACCCCAATCGATTCTGGTGTATGCCTTATACATTTTCAGTGATAAATGTCCATTGCGGGTTTAAAAGTTTACCTTCTTTAACATCTCTGTAGACTGTTTGTGGGCTTACTGCACAAGACAACTTGGTTAGCCAATTTGGGTAGCCACTAGCCAGGCAAAATCACATGGATCATGCCACATCAAGTTGACATTAACACATCAAAGCATCAAATTAGAAAATGGTGTCATGAAAACAACACTAAAATGCCACATTGTGTGTCCAATGATAGCTGCCAAGAAAATGCTTGTTGACAGCTCGGCTAATAATCCTGGAAGGTCTTCCTCATGATAATTTAATTAGTCTGTGAGAACAACAGCAGATGAGACATCATTCAAAGATCATGCTCATCCAGAGAACCCAGCTGTTTCATCATTATCTACCATAGAACAACACACCAGAGGGGCTTACAACACAGCTAGCCTTCCAAGGTAGTACTGGTTACAAACAAAAGTTATTTGAGGACTAATGTTAGAAAAGGAAAACTGAATGTTGCGAATGGTGTACATAGTAAAGGGTGTATAGATTATTCTTATATTCAATAATTCAAAGACTCCTTAAACTATTTACCTCATTGTATTGTATAAGTCATACAATTTATGATAATATAATTTATGATAACAAATGGGATATAAGCCCATGCCTTGAAACTCAATAAAGAAGTTAACCCTATATGTAAAATTAACTGAAATGTTGCCTGGTACAGTATGAAAAAAACATATGTCTTATTAAGTATATTTATGTTGTTTTCTGGTTAAAAATCTAACTATCCTTAAAATAACATACATTTACTTAACAAGCTAAAGTTGTATTAGATAATACCGCTTCGTTTTAGAAAATATACCTTGAATATCAAGTTATTTGTCTTGTTCCATTGGCAGATTATTTCCCTTATTTCAAGCAAATATCACCTCCTTACATTTTCTTATTTTTTTTAAATACATTTTTTTTTTTTTTGCAGTATCACACCTTACTCCAGAAAGAAACGATCAAGACAATACAACACAAAAAGTTCGGTGGAACAAATCCTTACAAGTCCAAGAAGATGATTTTAGGAGAAACTTATTTTCTCCTCATTACCAAATCAATAACACACTAGAGTTATTTTGATAATTACAATAATGCTTCTAGACGTCTGCCTTCACATTCGCCTTACCTGGCTGGTTAGTACTGGATTCTGTATCAATGCAGATCCCCATCCATGCTCTATTACTGTGAAACTGCCATTAAGGCTGAATGAGGAAACTAGGATAGCACAGCTTGGGCAGTTTCATTGTCAAGAGCTGCAGCTCACAGCTCGCTCCACAGATAACAGTTATTAGATAGAGATTACTTGTGATATTATGGCCGGCCTCTTAAATATTATTATCTGAAGGGTATTTTATTATGGGCTCTTTACTGTGCTGCTGTGTGCTTACAGACCGAAGGGAGGGTGTGTGATGGTAAGATATCTTGCTGTTATCTTATCTGGTACTGCCAACTGCTGATATTTCAAAACAAGCCTGCATTTGTCTTTTACTGTATGAAAATGTAGTTAAGGTCTACTGGTAGTCAAACCTCAAGACAAAAATGAGCTGTTCAGAGATCTTTAGAACTTCGGGAGGCTGTGTCATAGTCCCATGGATGTCCTTGAGATGTCCCCTGATTGCATACACTTTATTTTATTTGTATATATAACTGTAAAAAGACCAGCAGAAAGAATAAGGCATGACATCAAGAAACACAACATGTTAATGGTATTGGCCAAAACAGAAAGTAATTCATTCAAACAATCTAAATCCCTTCATTCTCCAGATGACCCCCTCCACACACACACACACACACACATATACATACACACACACATATACATACACAATGTATATATATACATACATATATATATACATTGTGTCATCTCCTGGAGAGAGATGAAAATCTCCTTTATATTTACAATATGGCCATGTGAGATAGATGGCAGTGTGTTGGATGTAGTGCCTACTGTATCTCTCGGTGGTCCTCTGGGACCCTCACATCACACACAGTATTACTCCCCAGTGTAGGAGGTATGGACAGAGAGAGGGACATTTTTCATTGGCTGAAGTGGCGCTAAGAGGCCTCTATGATGTTATTTATTTAAGTGACTGAATTTAGCAAAGACTATATATTTGGGGCCTTGTTGAAGGCTGTCCCATCCATCACCTGTGTTCCCTAATCCAACGGTGACTGCTTCAGCCCGGGTCTCCTGAGAGAATTAGGTCTAGCACACTATAAGGGCTGGGTCTAATTTGTGTTTGCGGTACAGATCTGCAGATCTCTTCAGGTCTGTTTTGTTTGTTGCCCTCAAAACTAACTGGTAATATATTTAGATGTATTACATATGAGTTCCCAAAATGTGAAGAAGGCTCACCAAATACAAGCAACATGAACGAACAATTTGTGTCTGAAAAAACCCAATGTTATCATCAAAGACAACACAGTCTCAAAATGACAGACTTTCATCGCAACTGGCTTACTTACGGATCGCCCCAAAATGTGAGAGGATCAAAAAACAGCAACATCTTAAGCAGCACTTATGCTGTTTTACCTCACACCGAGGCCCCAGAAAGACAGTAAACTAGAAATCTCACTCAGCAGAAGAATGATTGAACTTACCATTAGAGATAAGATGCTCTTCTCCATCAGCCGGCACTGTGCCAGCACTGTCCCACTTTCCCTGGGCTACTGTATCATGGGCGGCCTGTCTGAGAAGGCCTTGATAACGGAAGACCTGGGATGCAAATAATCAATCTCAACAGAGGATAAGAGGAGATGGGGTGGAAGGGAGAGCAGAGGAAAGGGGGGGTGGAGAAGAAGACGGGTGAGTAGAGGTGAGAGACGAGGGGATGAGAGGAGGACAGGAGCGGGAAGGACAGGAGAGGAGCATTGGGTGGAGGTGTTAGCCGTGTTCTCTCCATTGGTGCATATTTCTGTCTCTCCCACCAAGTTAATAACATCTGGATGGAAATACTGGATGTATTCTCTCCTTTCTGTTCTTATTACTGGTTTGAAGTATTAAGATCCTCAGATCATTCTGGCATAAGAGTGTGAAAGCAATGATTGGCATAACCATTGAACAATTTCCCAGACCTAAGACTTTTGCTTTAAAACACCCTCTGAAGTCTGGTCTTCACTGTTACAGTTCATTGTAGCTCCAACTTTTGGTCTTCAACAAACCTTGGGAAAAAAAGATGTTGACAACTCTGAACAAATTCTTACTGTATGTAACTCAACTCAAAGTTAAAGTCAAAACCCACAAAGATGAGCATAGTCTGTGTGCTTTCAGAATATGCAACTTACTTGGCTGTAGCTTAAACAGTTTGGTAACAACATTCATTTTTGTGACATCTGTCTGTTATGTAAAATTTTCCTCTGATTTAAACAATGCATTTGCAAATCAATACATGAGTGCCTTATACCTGAGGATTTGCAAGAGACAGATGGACACAGTAAAAAAGGAAGTCTCATCCATAAACACATATTCAGCTATTTTTAATAGAATGTGGTAACATCACGCTGTCTAGCTTGCAAGACACTCAAATTCTGGGAGTTCCGTTAGGTTCAAACATTATCACCTGACCTCAATTTGGTGAGATTAGGAGATATTTTATTTCCACTGCTCCTGCGGCATCGTTAACTTCATCTAGTACCAGAGCATCTTAGCCAGAAATAAGGTTGCCTCTGACAGAAGGCTATAACCACTTTGTTTACTTTGTATGTGATTTGGAAACACAATGAAACACCAAAATTCCCTACCCTGAAAGCCTCGGTGCCAGTTATAAAGAAGTGAATGGTGAAAAAAGATTTTGCTGGTTCTAGGTCCCAAGAAACAAATATCTGCAGATTTCACAATAAATCACAAACAGCATTTTTCCATCTTCATAAAATTACAGAAATCTTGATGTCCTTTGCAAATATAATACAGAAAAGGCTTATTTTTTTACATCAAGATAAGATTATTTCAATGCACTTCCATCTGGTTACAAGGATAAGACATGTGGTCAATATTGCTGAAAGAATATTGACAAGAACCCAAATAATGTATCATATTATTTCAGCGCTGGCCTCCTTACACTGGCTTTCTGTTGACACTAAGTTGCTTCAAAGGTTTTACAGCTAACCTACAAGGACTTTCTCCTAATAATCTTTCTGAATAAGGCCAGCACATTGCCATTTCATATGTTATAGCCACAACACTCAAGCATCCTTACTGTTCCTAGAATCTCTAAATAAAAAGAGGTGAAGGCAGGGCATTCTTCTACATTTTGTGGAAAGATCTGCTCATCTAGGTGAGAGACGCATCCTTTGAGCCTTTACTGAAGACTCATCTATTGTATGATTGAGTGTAGCTCGGCTCAGGGGAATGAAGGTGATAGGCACTGTAATGAGGAACCTCCCCTGCTGTCTCTGCCTAGCGGGTATCCCTTCTTCCACATGGGACACCATACCAGACAAGGGTCATTGATGTACTTGTGTTCCAGCATGCCATCCTGAATGGTGTGCATCACAATGTCAGGATTTTTGACATATTCAACTTTGCCATGATTTTTGCCGGACCGTGTAAGCGGAGCCAGCTAAGAAGAGCGAATGTCTCTTACCGAGTGACTGACTGATTACCCCTTGTTAAATAGCATAGTGGTTAGAGAAGCGGACTTGTGAACTATAGGTCCCGAGTTTGTATCTCCTCGCAGGCGGAGCGATGTACACATTATGAATTATTCCATATAGACGAAAACTTCACTGGCTACTAGTAAGCCTATTACTGGCTAATAAGCTGTTAAAACGGCCAGTGGCAAAAGCAATACAGTTCATAGACGCTATTTGTGGTGGAGGTAAACTTAATAGGAAACGTTAATCAGTTTAACACAATCCTCAATGGAGTCTAGCGACTGCTGGAACGTGTAATGCTGTGGCGTAGTGGTTAAAGACAGTGCCTCTCATGTGGAAGACTTAAGTTCGAATCTATTGAGAGCAACAACATTTATTAATTATTTCTGGTAGATTCCACGATTCTCTCGTCTTTTCACTTGATGAAAAAGTTAGTTATCGTCGCCTTTATTGATAGTTACAGTATGAATATCATTTACGAATGAAAGAAAAAAGTAGGTTGTTTTGGCATGAAAGAAAAAAATACGTTCTTATGCCATGAAATGAAATAGCTTTGGCAGATTCGCTAGCAATTGCTCAATTCTTATGACTATTCCAGTAAGTTAGTAGAAACCGGTAAAGCTTATTACTGGCTAAGATGCTGTTAAAACGGCCAGTGGAAAACGCAATACATAGCCGCTATCTGTGGTGGGGGTAAACTTAGTAAGAAACGTTAGACAGTTTAACTGTATCAATGTCATTCACGAATGGCCAATTAACTATTAAAACGGCCAGTTGCAAAAGAGGATTTGTTCAGAATAGAGACAAGAGGCTATACTGACACCCAGCAAATGTACAGCTCTGTGGTGTATTGGTTAATGACACAGCATTCACATGGGTGACCTGGGTTTGAATCTCAAGATGGCAACTCTTTCTATTGCGAGCCGGCTGAACTAGGCTTGCCTGGTTTCTTGTCTATTAAACTTTTTTCAATTTGTTATTAGTTTTATTTTGTAAACAGTATCAACACGACTACTACGAGCATGATATCAACTACATTCTTCTAATAACATAATTTGACTTTTTACATTTTTGCCTCCAAATGCCCTGGGAACTTTGTGAGTAAAAATCCCCTCTGCAATGAGGCTAAAGCTGGGTGGCTGTCTGATCTCACACAAGAACAATGATTCAAAGCATTCTTCCATATCCACTCAAAAATGTCTCACAAACCACATCAATGTTTTACAATGACCATCCCAGGCCCCTAACCTAAACCCCTAAACCTGTAGGTTGTGCTGAAAAGGACATTCAAAAGGACTCTGAAGGATCTGGAGATATACTGCATGGATGAATGGTCTCAGATCCCTTGCTATTTGTTCTGCTAGCTCATCAAACATTATAGAAGTGCTGTTACCATGGGAAGGGGTGCACAAATGTTTCTTTATTTGCTAATCTCACAGCCAATATTAGCATTACTGTCAGTGAAACAATGGGTGAATTTGAGTATTTATATACAACCACGTTTCCAAAAAATGTGGGACGCTGCTTAAAATGCAAATACAAACAGAATGCAATGATGTACATATAATGTATCCCTAGATTTAATTCAAAATAGTACAAAGAAAACATAACAAATGTTGAAACTGAGAAATGTTATTGTTTCTGGAAAAATACATGCCCATTTTGAATTTGATGCAACAGGTTTCAAAAAAGTTGGGACAGGGGCAAGTTTATCACTGTGTTGCATCACCTCTTTTTTTAACAATACTCTGTAAGCTTTTGGGAACTGAGGAGACCAATTGCTGTTCCCATTCTTGCTTAATTTAATATAGGATTGCAGTTGCTCAACAGATCGGGGTCTCATTGTCGGCTTTTTCATTTCATAATGCGCAAAATGTTTTCAAAGGGGACAGGTCTGGACTGCAGGCCTGCCAGTTTAGCACCCGGACTCTTTTACTACGGGGCTATGCTGTTGTAATACGTGCAGAATATGGTTTGGCATTGTCTTGCTGAAATAAGCAGACCAGCCCAATCTCCAGACCTGAACCCCATTGAAAACCTCTGGAATTTGATCAAGAGGAAGATGGATGGTCACAAGCCATCAAACAAAGCCGAGCTACTTGAATTTTTGTGCCATGAGTGGCATAAAGTCACCCAAGAGCAATGGGACAGACTGTTGGAGAGCATGACAACACGAACGAAAGTTGTGATTAAAAATCAGGGTGATTCCACCAAATATTGATTTCTGAACTCTTCCTAAGTTAAAGCATTAGTATTTTGTTATTGAAAAATGAATTTGTTTTCTTCGCATTATTTGAGGTCTGAAAACAATGCATCTTTTTTTGGTTATTTTGACCAGTTATTTTCTACAAATAAATACTCTAAATTACATTATTTTTATTTGGAATTTTGGAAGTAATGTTATTAGTAGTTTATAGAATAAAACAAAACTCTTCATTTTACTCAAACACATACCTATGAATAGAAAAAACAAGAGAAACTGATAATTTTGCAGTGGTCTCTGAATTTTTTCCAGAGCTGTATTTTTCAGCATTAATGGTGCCTTTAAAGATTTTCACATCACCCATGCCATGTGCACTAATGCGCCCCCATACCATCACAAATGCTGGCTTTTGAACTGTGCACTGATAACAAGCTAGATGGTCCCTCTCCTCTTTAGTCCGGAGGGCGTGGTGTCCATGATTCCCATAAAGAATCCCAGAGAAGGCAGCGGCGGCAGTTCTGGATCTTGTTTATATATGATTTCTCTTTTGCATAGTAGAGTTTTAACTTGCATTTATGGATGCAGTGATGTACTGTGTTCCTGAGTCCATGCAGTGATGTCCACTACATAATCGTGTCTGTTTTTAAGGAAGTGCCGCCTGAGGGCCCAAAGAACACGGCCATCCAATGTTGGTTTTGGGCCCTGTCCCTTGCGTACAGAGATTTCTCCAGATTCTCTGAATCTTTTAATTATATTATGTACCATAGATGATAAGATCCTTAAACTCTTCGCAATTTTACGTTGAGACACATTATTCTTGAATAGTTGCACAATTTGTCCAGCGCAGTCTTTCACAGACTGATGAACCCCTCCCCATCCTCACTTCAGACATGCCCACCCTCTCTGGAATGATCTTTCAATACCCCATCATGTTACTGGCCTGTTGCCAATTAACTTAGTTAGTTGTGTGATATTCCACCAGGTTTAGGTTTCACTCTTTTGTTGCCCCTGTCCCAACTATTTTGAAACGTGTTGCTGGCATCCCATTCAAATTGGGCATGTATTTTCCAAGAAACAATAAAATATCTCAGTTTCAACATTTGATATGTTGTCTTTGTACTAATTTCTATTAAATGTAGGGTTTAAATGATTTGCACATCATTGCAGTCTGTTTTTATTTACATGTGGCGCAGTGTCCCAACATTTTTGGAAACAAGGTTGCACATACTGTAGTGTCATTTTTCTTTAGGGAATACATAACAGTACAGCAATACTTGCACATTTAGAGGAGAACATTTATATCAAGTGTACGTACACAAGGGGTTCCTTCAAGTGATCCATCTATCAGGTCGGGGTTACTCTAACAGATCCCCTCTCCACCCTCTGAGTACGTTTCCTGTGAATACAGGAAGCGACACTAACCCTGTTTATCAGTTATATAAAGTATCTACAGTATGTTCACCATCGGCAGACTTTGCATACCATTTGCAAATTTGTATACACACACAAAGAAAAATATCATAATGTAATACCGAGTTATCAATACTGACAGAGTACATTTGCATGTACTCGCAATGTAGAAAGTACATTGCGAGTACATGCAAATCAATGTTACAGGTCCCCCTCCGCCCTCTGTCAGTATTGATAACTCTGTATTACGTCACTAGATTCCAAACCTAGATTCCAAATAGGGAATATCTATCAAATGACTACAAACAGAATGTTTTTTTGGCAGGGATAGAAATCCCCCCAAAAGGACTAGAATAAAATAACATACAAGTTTATTGACAAAGTCACCTTTTGATTATGATCAGAAATTAGTTAAATGGTTACACAAAATCTGTTTTTGTATTGAATTGGGATACAATAATATTATAGATTGTAATATATGTCCAGTACTTTTGGACGAGACCATAGTGTGTAATCACACATACATCTTTTGCAATGTGATCTCAGATCTGTGTGTGGCCCGTAGGTGTCTGTGTGTTGGGGGATTGACAAAAGGCAGGGACATGAGTAATTAGGGGCTGTCTTAGTGTTTGATTACAGACTTGTTCTACATAATGACAGTACAATCTCCCTTAGTAAATTGAACATTACCTATCATCAAAGACAGCATTGCAGTTTACAAAAATAGGATATTTTAAATGTCCTGCTTACATATATTTGTAGTAATTGTTTAACCGTTATAGATATCAATTGGTTTCACAGGATTTGCAAGCTACATATGTTCTGCAATTTCTACTTTCCGTAATGAGTGCTGTCTTCAGAAAGTGCTCAGACCCCTTCAAGTTCCCCACATTTTTTTGTGATTTAGACTTAATTGATAATTGATTAAATATGTATATTTTTACCATCAATATACACAATACCCCATAATGAGAAAGCAGGAGATGTGTTTATACATTTGTGATTTACTGAAACTAAAATATCTCTGTAACATACAGATTTGGTATTTAATGCATAAGTATTCCGACACTTTAATCAATACTTTGTAAATGCACCTTTGGCAGCAATCACAGCTTTGTCACTACTTGGGTATGCTCCTACCAGCTTCTTGCACCTAGATTTGAGCAGTTTCTCCATTCCCTCATTCGTCCTTGATCCTTTTAAGCTCTGTCAGATGGAACTGGGAGAGTCAATGAACTGTGGTCTCCCCACAGATGTTCATTTAGGTTCATGTCCGGGATTTGGCCTGTCCTGAAGCCAAACCAGTGTTGTCTTGTGTGTGTGTGTCTGATCATTGTCATGCTGAAAGATGAATCTTCATATGAGTCTGAGGCCCTGTATGCTTTCAATGAGTTTTTCTTCAAGGACCTCTCTATTTTTTGCTCCATTCATCCTTCCGTCAATTTTGACCAATCTCTCAGTCCTTGCAGCTGAGAAGCATCCCATAGCATGATGCTCCCACCACCATGCTACTCCAGAGGGATGATATTAATATTTCGCCAGGCGAATAGTTTGACATTTAGGCCTTATAGTCTCATCAGATAACATAATCTTTTTCAAGACGCCCTCAGAGTCCATCAGATGGCACGTCATACACCTTTGACTCAGAAGTGGCCTCAGTCTTGTCCCTCTACCATAAAGGCATGATTGATGGAGTGTTGCAAAGACAGTTGTCCTTCTGGCAGGTTATGCCGTCTTTGCAGAGAAACTCTAAACTATGTTAATGTGACCATTGTATTCTTGGTATTGACCCAGGATCTTCTTGCCCGGTTACTTAGTTTGGTTGGAGGGCCAGCTCTAGCATGAAACTTTGTGGTTCCAAACTTCTTTCATTTCATAATGATGGAGCCTGCTGTGTTCCTGGAACTTTCAATGCTTTTATAACCTTATCCAGACCTGTGCCTTGAAATAATAATCTGAGGTCTCAGTCTCTATGGGACTACAAAGAGTTACAGCATTTTGTAGCTTGGTTGACTGTGAAGTGTTGGAACTTATGTAAACAGGTCTGTTCCTTTCTAAATCATGTCCAAGCAATTGTATTTACCACAGTTGGGCTCCAATCTGGTTCTAGAGACATCTGAAGGATGATCAAAGGACACAGGATACATCTAAATTAGCTCAATATCTAATGTCATGCAATATTTCAGGTTTTTGTTGTCAATAAATTGGCACACAATTCTAAAAACATGTTTTCGCTTGGTCATTATGTGGTATTGTATGTGGATTGATGTAAAAATATATATTTAATCTATAAAATATTCATAAAACAATAAACAAAAAAATCATAAAATATATATAATGTCAATAACACAACAAAACAGGGAGAAATTGAAGGGGTCTGAATACTTTCCGAAGGCACTATTTATAATCTAGTTACTTACAGAGTATTTGAGACATTTGATTATTTGACCCATTTGTAGAGAGCACAACAATCTAAATGTAAGAAGTGCACAAGCGCCTTGTTAACAGATTTGCAACCATTGCATGCAGGCCTGTGAAATACGAATAGTTGAATAAACAATTTTCCCTGAGACCAAGGAAGAATCAGTGGCTATTAGTACTCTCAATGATAATCACGTTTAAAAGAAGAGGTATACATCAGGTGTGTGCATTTCCATCTGATCTGTCTGTCTCCTCCTCTCCAGCTGTTACTGAGGTAAGGGGTCATGTCCACCCCTCATTCAGATGCAGGGCCATGCACTCTCTTCTCTCTCTCTGCTGTTCTTATTTCTTACCTTTACTCTCTCTCTCACTCTCTCTCTCTCTTTCTCTCTCTCTCTCTCTCCTCTGCTTGTCATTAGGACCTGGGCCAGTTCTGCCATCCATCCATCAGCATGGCGAGTGGGCTGGACCGAACATTCAACTGCAACAAACCAAATTATGGGATGGACTAATGTTTTTGTATTTTGTATTTTAGGGCCCAGACAGAAGGCTGCTTATTAACAGTGCTGTTCACCTGTAAGCACTGCATTACCATTCATACCAGAATGATGACATCCTTTGTGTGGGTGAAAGTCTATTTAAAACCAAAAATACCGTGCATGACATAAAACTTTTTGTGAAATTCTCCTCTAAACTGTCACAAGAATTACATCATGAAAAGTGAAACAACTGACATTTTCTCATAGAGACATTTATAAACAACTCCCACAAAGACCTTTACCAAATGCATTTTGACATTAAGATAATGTTGTGTGAATCAATGAGTTTTTCACAGATTACACAGTTAACATTGATCTGTCGACTGGACTAATCTATCACCTAAAAGCACGACACAGGTTCATGATTTGAAAAATAGTTATATATTAGCAGATCGGCGGAAGCTGAAGACAAGTATGGTGCATTATGACCAGTCAATAATGCAGTTATGATGTCTTATGCAATGTAACTTTTAAAGGCAATATGAATGCATACTGCACATTAACAGGGAGACAGAAAAGTGTTACTGCAATTTTACATAATATTTATATAACACATTAAATTAGTATCGAAAAGGATTGGCTTAATTTATGTAACAACAGATTATCCAACTGCAAGCAATAATTCTGCCCACCACTCAATGTGTGTAACAGGTATTTAAATACTGTTTAATTAATTAGATAGGAAGAAATTAGATACAAGCTATTATGTCTAAATTGCAGTATATGCTGCTAGCCATCTTAAAAATGTAAAAAATCTGTAAGAAATCTGTTCTCTTCATTCACCTGATACAGTCTTTATTTTATTTTGAAATGTACATGTTGCGATAGTCACACTGAAACTCTGAAATCAATGTTAATCATGAGATTTACCCATCTCGACAAACAGCAAAAGTCCTTGCCATTTCGGAATGTCATTTTGATTCCATACACTTGAAAATGGGATAAAAAAAAATCAATAGTTGATTATAAAATGTATATTTCTTATCTGTTTCTACTGCTATCGACATCCCAATCTTGTTATCTTAGAACATCCAACCTTGACAAGGTGATGGGGATTTGCAGTTGGTCAGAACAAAGCAAGCTGTGTATTTTACATAGTCTGTCAGAAGCTCAATTTTTAATGAGGAAAAGCAAAACAAAAAACCTTTAAAAATAAACCGGTAATGTGAAAGCAGTTAGAGTAGGCTATATATATTCTGAAAACCTTACACAAGCCATATCCTTCTACACCAGTTTTAGGGAAATGTTGGTGATCCTCATGGGTTTCAACACGTTACTTGTTATTTCTGACTATATTATCACATACAGTATTTTCTGTGTTGGATAAACCTACTGTTGTAGATCCCTCTATCTAGTAGGTTTTCCTAATAAGCAGACTTACTCAATGCTGCTGAAATTAAATAATGAAAGAGAGGGGGTTGTGATATCAGTATTCTTAACCTCCGAAATTAAGAATGCAATTACAGTGACACAAAAGAGGAAGCAAAGGCTCATTCTCGTCATTGTAGCATTATGCTAATTAACTGGACAGGAGGTCAAAGGCAATATATGTTAAAATAATCACTAACTCCCAATTTCTGCATTTTTAAATGAACAGATAAAAGGTGGAAGAGGTTTGGGAAGTTTATTAAGTAAGGCGGAAAAGGAAGAAAAAATTTGTGCTCTCCTCACATTACTTACAGGGTAATATCAGTGAAAGATTTCAAACATTTGCTTTTTTAAGGCCCATCTGGTTGTTCGAGATATGGAGAAGTTCACGCCAGGGTCGGTACATTGGTATGGAGGCTGTATTCATGTTGAAAGGCCTTTTGCAGTGGCTCCCATCCATAACAGGCATTAAGCAAAAATGTTGATGAGTCCTCAGTCTCCCCCCCCTGCCCAATTCGTAACACACCAACCTCCCTCTGACTACAATTTGCATAGCCTGCTTTGTCTCTAAAATATGGCTCACACAATTTAAATTGGTGTCCTGGAAATAATTACGGTCATAATTATAATAATGTGTCGGTATTGATAAAAAAAAACATCATATAGTCCATTTTCTCTGTCTTATTCAGATATAAATGGATATTTTGAAATGGCTACAGTTCAAAGGAACCATGTCTTCTAGGGGAAGAGGAATCAGCCTGAGTAAATGTAGCTCTTTCAGGCTTTGGTCCAGTTCGGCCTGGCGTGTGATGTCTGGCCTGTGTCTGGCTCCGGACTGGGAGAGGAAGGCCTGGGCATGATAAGAGGTTCAGCTTGATCTTCACCTGATGTACATCAGATGCCTTTGTTATTTGGCTTGGAGCTCAGTCCTACACATGCTCAGTGTCTCAGAACTTAGATCTGGATGGCCACAGTTGAGAGAGATACCAGCAACATCTCTGAATCGTCACCTATGTCATAGAGAAAAATATTGACCCTAGTACAGTATAGTCCATATTCCAAGGTAAGAATATACAATACTAGGTATGGTAATTGACAACACAGTTGTGCTCAAAGGTTTGCATACCCTTGGAGAATTGGTAATATATGTAGCATTTGTAAAGAAAACATGAGTGAGCAGGCAAAACACGTCTTTTATTACTTATGGGATTCACATTCTACTGTAGGTCATAACAGAATGGCACAATCATAAGACAGAACATGCCAACAAAGAAAAAAATGAACTGACCCCTGTTCAAAAGTCTGCATACCCTTAGTTCTTAATACTGTATATTTCCCCCTTTAGCATCAATGACAGCGTGCAGTCTTTTGTAATAGTTGTCTATGAGGTCCCTATAATTCTTAAAGCTGGTATAGCTGCCCAGTCGTCTTGGTAAAATGCCTCCAGGTCATGCAAAGTCTTTGGTCGTCTTGCATGAACCGCACGTTTGAGAACTCCCCAGAGTGGCTCCATGATATTAAGGTCAGGAGACTGTGATGGCCACTCCAGAACCTTAACCTTTTTCTGCTGTAACCACTGGAGGGTCAACTTGGCCTTGTGCTTAGGGTCATTGTCGTGCTGGAAAATCCAAGAGCAGCCCATGCGTAGCTTTCATGCAGAAGAATGCAAATTGTCTGCCAGGATTTTCTGATAACATGCTGCATTCATCTTGCCATCAATTTTCACAAGATTCCCTGTACCTTTAGAGGTCACACACCCCCAAAACATCAGTAAGCCACCACCATGCTTCAGTGGGGATGGTATTCTGTTCATTATAGGCCTTGTTGACCCCTTTCCAAACATAGCGCTTATGGTTGTGACCATAAAGCTCTATTTTGGTCTCGTCACTCCAAATTACAGTGTGTCAGAAGCTGTGATGGGTGTCAAGGTGTTGTCGGGCATATTGTAACCGGGCTTTTTTGTGGCATCGGCGGAGTAAAGGCTTCTTTCTGGCAACTCGACCATGTAGCTCATTTATGTATTGTCGTATTGTGCTCCTTGAAACAACCACACCGTCTTTTTCCAGAGCAGCCTGCATTTATCCTGAGGTTACCTTTGGTTTTTTCTTTGTATCCCGAACAATTCTTCTGGCAGTTTTGGCTGAAATCTTTTTTGGTCTACCTAGCCATGGCTTGGTATCAACAGATCCCCGGATTTTCCCCTTCTTAATAAGTGATTGAACAGTACTGACTGGCATTTGCAAGGCTTTGGATATCTTTTTATATCCTTATCCGTCTTTATAAAGTTCCATTACCTTGTTACGCAGATCTTTTGACAGTGCTTTTCTACTCCCCATGGCTCACTATCTAGCCTGCTCAGTGCATCCATGTGAGAGCTAACAAACTCATTGACTATTTATATACAGACACTAATTGCAATTTAAAAGCCACAGGTGTGGGAACTTCACCTTTAATGTCATTTTCACCGGTGTGTGTCACCTTGTGTGTCTGTAACAAGGCCAAACATTCAAGGCTATGTAAACTTTTGATCAGGGCCATTTGGGTGATTTCTGTTATCATCATGATTTATAAAGGAGCCAAACAACTATGTGATAATAAATGGCTTCATATGATCACTATCCTTAAATAAAAGGATAAAAGGATTTTTTTTGCATGATCAGTCATATTTTCAAAATCAATGACAAAATTTCACAATTTCTGCCAGGGTATGCGGACTGATGAGCGCAACTGTACTTCTCCCATTTCATTCTTCCATAAGAAGTCCAAATTGTGTGACCTAAACATAAAATACACTTATTAACCCACACAACTCTTACTGCCGTGCTGTCTCAGTGAATGACAATGGAAATTGTCACCTGGCGCTCTGCCTGGCCACAGGAAAATAATGCAAATTCTCTTTTAGCTCTTTTAGAACCTTTGCAATTTTAATGTGTATACCTGTGCTCCCTCTGCATCTCTGCGTTGCCAGCAGCACATTTGGTATGCACGCAGAAACAAGAGAAAGTCCAGATAATTTGTTACTCGGCTTGGATTTCCATTCTCCGGCCCTGAAAACAGCCGCTTGCCTGCTCTGGCCCATTTGTTTAGCACTTTATAAATGGCATAGCCGGTTCATGGAGGTGAACTGATTGATTACCAGATATGGTGTTTCACAGCAGCGATATTTGTCTGAGAACGCACAGAGAATTAGCAATAAGTAGATATTTAGGAATTTGACTTTCAGAGCTATTGTAGCAGCAAAATGCCTCTTGTAAACTCAACAAAGCTGGGAAAAGTTTAAATAAAATAATCTAGGAATGTATGTGTTGACTATGTGATGTGATAGATGTAACCTATTTAATGATAAAAAGTACTATATGCATTCACATTTTGAAAAGATAAAATAAAAGGTGAATACAAAAATATAAAGAAATAGTTTTGTAACCATTACGAGTGTGTGATAAATATTGTTTTGCAGTAATCTGCAGAGCATATGAAATTCACCTCTGCCAATCAAATGAAGGGCTTAGTAATCAATGTAATGAAAGATAATGACACAGACCTACACTTTAGGGCCCAGGCTTAGAACAAGCCCCTCCCCTGTCCCTGTGTTTGTTTAGCAGTTACATTAGTGTAGCTGTGTGTGTGTGTGTGTGTGTGTGTGTTTGTGTCTGCACTCTGAAGTATTCCGCTCTGTTCCTCCTGATTAAGACAGCTTGTGACTCTTAGCATGTCTCCCAGGGAGGCGGAGGAAGATGTGGAATGAATTTCAACATTACTGATACTGTGATACAACACGTTGTGTACATCTTGCTTGTACACGTTTACTCACAACATTGTTTAAAAACACTGAAAAAAAGCAATTCAAAGACAACTACTGAAATGTCATTTATTTTGTATTTACTGTTGTTTTTTCTGTTATTGAAAATAATAAAATTATACATTTTCACATCTGTTGTCATGCCCTCCCCCAAAAAATTTAATTCAAATATATAAAGTATAAAAAAGTATCCAAGAACAACACCCTTGTTCTTCAGAAAATGATTTAGTTTTGTGAATTTTTTGTGAAAAGTATTTCCCCAAATCCTGTTACTGTAGTATAATTATATGTGATGCCTCCCAATACTATACTACCCAATAAAAATTAAGTGGCGTGTGTTAGTAATAATGTTAAATTATGTTATGGATCAAGTTTGATCCTCAATTTTGACTTCCTCATTTATACAAAAACAAAACAATGATGTTTACACGTTTCCATGTCTACCTGTCTGACCTGCCATCATGATGTTAGAGTAATAATGTTTATCCTGTTTGTGTTAGATATAAGTCTTTAATTGCTGTTTTTTTGGCAGACTGAAATATTGATGACATGGGTCAGAGGGATTGGCAGCTGCATGAATCGTTATTAACCGGCCTGTTGGCCATAGTGGGAAGTTCAATAGAGAGAACGACAGCCAGGGAGCGCTGATACCAAGTAAGCCCTTGGGGAGTTGTTCTCCTCTCAGACACAGAGATAATTAACCACCTGAGCCAAGCTGTGCTCAAGGCTCAGGGCAACGGGTGAGGTGAGGAGGACAGAAAAACACACAACAAGACAACAAAATCAAATTAAATGTTAATGCCACACACTTCATTAACTACAAGTGTATACTAACAGTGTAACTGGTTTCTTAATAGCGTCCGTTTTCCAAAAATAAGTGCAGTTAAAAAAGTGAGATAAATAAAAATAAATAATACAATGATAGGAAACAGTAGCACGTGAAATATAGAAAAAATTTTGATCGACCAAATCATCGCTATATACAGGAAGTACCAGTACGAAGTTAATATGCTGCTGTCTGAGAATTTATGTACATATGGGAAGGTTTATAGGATAGGTAATAAACAGCTGCAGCAGTCTATATGTGTGTGATAGCACACTGCAGCCTTGTGATATCATTTTACAGCCCTGTGATAGCATACTTTAGCCACATGATAGCATACCACAGCCCTGTGATAGCATACTTTAGCCACGTGATAGCATACTACAGCCCTGTGATAGCATACTTTAGCCACGTGATAGCATACTACAGCCCTGTGATAGCATACTTTAGCCACGTGATAGCATACTACAACCATGCGATAGCATTTTGCAGCCCTGTGATTGCATTTTACACCGTAATATAAGCCTACTGCTGTGTTTTAGCAAGCTACAGTCCAGCAATTTTCCTCAGCACTGTGATGATATACACCCTGCGATGGCCTGCACAGCCCTGTGTCAGCCTGTCACTGCCTTGTAATTTTGTTTTAGCCCAGTGATAGCAGGATATATCCCAGTGATAATGTGCAACAGCCCGAGATTGCCCAGTTATCAAGTGTTTTAAGATTTCAAATAATCAACTAAAGGTGACGTTGCTGACACATTTTGCTAAAATTGATCACTAAATAAGGTAGGAAAATCATGAGAGGAGGAATTAAGATAGCCATTGTAACTAGTATCTACCTTTATGAATTGCTGGCTAGCTTGTTAGCTAGCATCTAGCTGAGTGGGTTCAGGTTTTTAAACAAGTAAGGAGATGCTGGCCACTGTGCTCTGTGGTCTTACAGAGCATTTGGGATGTAAATACAGCTCCAGAAAAAATTAAGCGATCACTGCACCTTTTTCTTTCCTTTCCAAAAAAGTTGAAAAGGAAAGTTTTGAGTGAGGAACAGAAGCGTTCAATTTGCAGTGGTCTCTTAATTTTAACCCTTCTGTTCCTCACTCAAAACCTTCCTTTTCGACTTTTTTGGAAAGGAATATAAAAAGATGCAGTGGTCTCTTAATTTTTTCCGGAGCTGTATAAATAACGCAAGACCACATGTAGTAGTAAGGTAACTGAAATATGACTTTGGCTTCTTGTTTCTGGGAAAGTTACATTAGTGTCACGTTATGTAGGCTATTTTTTTGTTGGCTGGATCTCTGTCTCTTGAGTGCCCAGTTACCACGGTTACTGCTAGTCCCTAAAGGGCAGTTGAAAATGTTTGTGATTTTTTTTCACACCTAATGACTGTATTATCAAGGGGACATTGTGTTGGATTGAGTGTAGATCACTTCAACAACCTTTTATTCATAAAATAATTAAATAATTAAACCAGTCACATGCTTTTATTGCGTATGATTTATTTGTTAACTTCTAAATTTCTACCATGGGGCACATCATTTACTTGAGCAATATGGCATGAATGGATGTGGTATGTAAGCAATATACCATGGCTAAGAGCTCATCTCAGAACATCTGGACACAGCTCTTAGCAGTGGTAGTACACCACAAACCCCCAAGATGCCTTATGGCGTTTATAAATTGGTTACCAACGCAACTAGAGCTGTAGAGTGTGATTTCATACCCATGGCATACCGTCTAATATACCACTGGTATCAGCCAATCAGCATATAGGTTACAAAACAAAAAGTAAAAAAATAGACATACATATATCAGCATTGTTAGCATACAAATTCATGAATTGAAACTGTGCGTCCCGAGCCACAAAAGCTGCATTGCAAGCGGAAACAAACTCAAAAACACTTCCTTGTTACCTTGTTTTTCTCTCTGGTGTTTTCTTTCAATTTGACATCCTCTAACACCCGGAAACTATTTGGCACCTTCTTTCTTCATAATTGTCTACATCTGCCCTTCTATATTCAGTGTTTGCATATTAATTTGTCAAACATTTGTCCACATCTGCACTTCATTCACTTATTGAATCCATGAGTCCATTCACATATTGAGTCACAAACCACACCCCTTTCTCTAATCTCCAAACCATCTCTGGAGACCCACCCCCATTCTTCACTTCCCTCATCAACTCATTCCTGGCCACATGCTGCTTATCCAGTTTAAGATGCAACCAACACTAAACCCAACCAACACTATACCCAACTGACATTAAAGCAACCAACACTATACCCAACTGACATTAAAAAAAATGGTTTTCCTTTTGTCGATAATTTTCAACAATCCTGTGTGCTGTCTCTGACCAACCAATGTTAACCCTCTCAGAACGGGCTCCTTGACCATAAACAGTCAGGCTTCAAGATGGCTAATCAACCAAGACTGCTTTCTATCACAGAAGCTCTTCGCTAACCATGATGACTCTCTCTCTCTCTCATTGGTTCCCATCCTCCTAAATCCACACGATGCCTTTGAGACTGGAAACCTTTAGATCCTCCTCTCCATCAGTTCAAGATTGGACATCATAGGCTCTGCACAATGTTGTATTGCATTCTACCTGGCAGGCCATGCTTACCAATGGACTTGGAGATGATTTGTGTCTGTTCCCCATGCTCTTACTACTGGTGTCCCCCAGGGCTTGGTTCTCTTCCCTGTATACACAGTGTCACTTGACTAGGTCATATCCTCACATAGTTTCTCCAGTCATTGCTATACAGATGATACTCAACTACTTTTCTTCTTCTATGCTTCTGACACCCCGGTCTGAATGGTAACTCACTTCCACAACCACCTTACCTCACACAGGAAACAGCACAGGCCCTAATCCATGCACTTGTCACCGCCCGTCTGAACAGCTTCACTTCACAGTCAGGAACACTTTCTGCTTGTGCCATTAAAGTTTTGCAATGTATCCAAAATGTCAGAGTCTGTATAGTTTTATATAATTCCAAGTTTTCCCATGTCAAAACCACTTGCACTCCAATGGTGGGACCGACTTCCTCTTGTAATATTGTTTTTACTGCTAAAAGAGAATGTGAAAACCTACTGCCCATTCATTAATGAGTTTGAAACATGTATAACAGGTTACAATCTCCTTATTAACAAGCAAGAAATTAAATGGAGCTAACAGCCCCGCCAGGCTGCATCTAAGGTGCAGGTTGAACCTTTTACTACAGATAATTTATCACTTTTTCACTTCATGTCATCACACATTAGACATGCCATACTTTCATAGTGAATTTGACTTTATAGTGACTTTATACCAGGGTTTATACAGAATAGGGCACCATTTGGATGCAACCCATCACAAGACTGAAACTTATAGGGAAGGTTCGTCATGCCATATGCTATGATGTCCTGCTACCACAAATATCCATGGTCACTATCAAACAACCTAGCATGCCAAAATTCTGTATAACACCTCCTAATAATCCCATTCACAAGGAAAGAATGTAGACCTCATCTGGCCTCAGTTAAATCAGTCTCCAATTGTGTGAGATTTTCAACTCCTGCTGATCACAAAAGCCGTCTATGTCTCAAACTTGACCAATTTAAGCAGGTTCTTTTAAGACGGCGCTAACACAGGTTTTTCCTGAGTTTAATCCAGGCTTCTGATCACACAGCAAGCGGCTCGATCCACCCTGCTGCTGATAAAAATACCTTCCTTGTCTCTGCCTGTAGCCTGGGGCTAGTTGTGAACCAAAGGATGAACAAAGGGAACCAGAAGGTGATGTGTGTTAGAACACGGCTGTGGACAATAGAAATGTGTTTTCATTTGCGACAGCTTGCGAAACAAACTCACATTTCACTTAGATATGCATTATACCAGGCAACAATTGAATTTTATTCCCACTATGTGGCAAAATATTTTTTCTGTTTTTATACTTTCATCTAAATCACATTTGTCTGGTAAAGAGATGGCAGTAGTAATAGTAATAGTAATAATAATAATAATAATAATAATAATAAAGACGTATGCAGGGTTATTTTATGTTTCAAGCTGTCAAGTGTTTCAGTGATCTGATATGATTTCAATTAAGTTGATTTCTCCAACAACAACCACAGTCTTCTCATATTGTTTCAGTGTTAAGCCATTTCTGCAGATAACACAAAACAAATTCAACAACCAGATCTTTGTTCTCTATTTCCTGGAACCTAACTCCCTGGCATGGATTCAATGAATGTAAATTACTAGAAGATATCTATCATTCTTTAATTCATCAATCTCCAGGGATAAAATGCAAACTTGTAAAATAATTATATGGCACTTTCTCTGTAAAGGTCAGAAAGTACTTTGTTCAGAGCACATCAGTATCATGATGTGTATGTTGCCCTATCAAGTATACATCCAAATGAATCAAAGTACCTAATTAATCGAAATGGATGTGTACACACACACACACACACACACACACACACACACACACACACACACACACACACACACACACACACACACACACACACTGTGATGAGGTGAAATGTTATCATATCATTTTCTATTATCTTCATTTAAAGAGACAGTCTTACCTATAAGGCTACCTTTTCCCAACTATACAGTTCAGAACCTGTTTTTTTATAAACATACACATAGTCTCTATTCACTGTCCTTTGAGAGTGTATGTATGTAAGAAAGATATGGCGAATTTCAAGCTGGATTGAGCAACACCTGCTATCTGGCCTTTAGAGTACAGGGCAATTGGAGTTGATTAATCATACTAGGACAGTCCCTCCACCAAGATACCAAATGTAATTAAGAAAGCGATAAATAACATTTTTCTATGATTGTGTATATCATCTGGCTCTCTCAGGAATTGCACCTGGTGAGTTATCTCTCCGTGCTCATCAAATCTATGGAAACTGGTGACGGATGGCTAACCAGAGGCGGTTATGGCTGAAATATGTATTGACTAAGCATCGCTAATAAATAAAACGTAGCCATTATTTGTGATATACTCCACGTCTGACTAAAAATTAAAGTGATCAGGAATTCATTTTCCCTATTTGCTAAGGAATATGTGTATAGGATGTTGGGGGATGATACAGTAGTTGTTAATTTGATTTTTTTGGGGTCTTTCCCTTTTTATGGTGTTGTTGGTTATAGTCCTGTGTTTTCATTTAGTATTGAAACAATTAATTATTTTGTTCTGACTGTTCCCCTCAAGTATCCTTTTAAATTAAACATAGACGTAACTGAAATATTTTCCAATTGTACAAATAACTGAAAACAGGCTTTGGATCATGGTGAAATAAATAACTTCTGATTCTGAACTGAACTGAATGTACAAATGTAAAGAAATTGTTGTGATACTGTTAAGCTATCGTTCATTACTCAGTTGCACATTTGCACGGCACAAAAACAGACACGATTGTTGGGGCCCCAATCTCAACATGTAGACATACCATGAGAAACCATGGTTATTTTCAAATCCGCTGTCGCGCCTTGCTAGAAAACTATTGTTTCTACTACTTTGTTTTACATTTATCAACATGTGTGTCATTCATTCATCGCTTATCTTCCCCCCTTTACAGTTTCCACCTCTCGTGTTGTGTTCTTGAAGTGACAATGGCTCTTTGAATTGAATGTGCTCTAACAGATAGACCATGGCAGCTCGAAGGTTACAAACAACAAAGCCAGGCGAGTGAATATACCCTGGATACATTACGCGTCAAGATATATTAGAAAGATTCACAAGGGAAAGGGGAGAGAAAAAAATCAAATAAATTCAGCAGCAGGCCCAGACATTATATCCATTTATCACCTGCTACGGTGCAGGGAATAAAAGGCATCAATGCAGTCTATTACCTGCAGAGGCTGCTAACCCTGTGCCACTGTTGATTTCTGAGAGCAGACGATACATTGAGCAATGCTACAGGCGGCAGAAGCATTGTTCATACCCCCCCACCATTTAAACAGGTTCTAAGTGTCACACTGTGGCCCAACGCTTGAGCGATTTCTTATGATTCCCAGGCTCGGTATTGATTCTAGGTATTTATGCGTTTGCCATGCAGAAAATGCAGAGGGGACACGGGATGTCTGTTCTGATCAGATGACGCCATAAACAATGGGGTACAGGGCAGCCCAGCCCCCCCCTCCCCCCGTGTTTCTGTGACCAGGGATATGAGATTTTCAAATAGTAAACTTCCTTAACATACTTAAAATATTAAAATGAATAAACTTGATTGTGCATGTATTTGTCTATCAGCAGTTTGAAGTGACAGATAGTAATGTTTTAGATTTGTCTAGCTTTTGAAACTATCCAGAATTCTCGTTATTACTCTGTTTGTTACTGTCACTCAGGCATCATATAATACGACGCTTAAAACTTGTACTTATTTTCCCCACCCTATGACAAAATTTGTACAATCTCCTGAGAGGAGTTCACTCTTGGTTACACTTTATTTGGATAGTCAAAATTGCCATCTGTGGATGTGCTACAGATATCCAAACTATTATGAATATTTTGATCAGCAAACTATCAAAAACTAAGTACATGCTTGCTGAGTTTAAAATTAGAATTAGAATTGCAGAAAATGCACTCAAACGTTAAAACGTTTGTTTCAGACTTGGGATCTCTGAAGTGGCTCGTGGTGGCATGTACGGTGCAGTATTTATGGATTACTGAGCTGCATTTTACAACTATTTTACTGACTGGAAGTGTGCAGAAACCTTATCCTGCCTTTCCAGCTTTAAATTGTGGTTTCTAGAACCTTCACTCATGGACTTCAGGCTTGTGTTGGAATTCTTTTAATATTAGAAAGTAAAATGTCATTACCACAACACATTTTCAGCTACTATGGGAAGATGGGGTCCTGATGTTGCCTTTTACCCAAACCAACCAACATTAACACCGCCAATACAACCATCATGCATCAACCCTCTACCTGTCATCTACATGTCATCCGTGCATGCCACATAGCCCTATTTCTTTCAAAGGTGTAAAATATGTTATTATATTAAACATATTACAGTAAAAAAGTGCCGGACTTGGAGAATTAAGTACTACATACTGTACCTATTTTGCATCATACAATATCTGATCTATTTCCGCCATTAGATAAATCTAAATTGACCTGATTTTGTCATGCAGTGCCTGGTTTATTAATGCTGTTTTTCTCTTGCTGCAGGTGCGAAGCCAGAGAGAAAATTCTGCACCTACCGCCAAAACTTGATGTAGCCTCATTAAGGTGTCAGCCTAACAGTATATCATCTCAACCAGATACAACTGTGCCGTAGGTGACAAGCATTTTTTCCCCCAATTTTAGTGACAAAACCTGTGTCCTGTGTTTGGTAATGCAAAAATGTACCCGGAAAATGCTTTGCGTCTAACTCAATATTCACCCTCTGTTCTAAGGCCTGTTCTCTAGACTTGATTACTTCTTCTGATAAGAACAAAAATTCATTTTCTGATAACCTTTGCACATCTGTAAAAGATGTTATGACACAAAACCTAGTACCAGTGACAATTAGGATATCCCTAGCTAGGCAATAAGTGCTTGTTCAGCATCTGGCACCAACATATACCCTTTGACAGTGAGAAGTCTTTCAAGAAATGGACATCTCAGCCATACATCTTTAAGCATTATAAAGACTCCGGACACTTTGCAAAGACCTAAACCTGATTGAAGCTGTGTCTGATAAATGGTTTGGGAATTTTTTTTTAACAAAAGCTGCCAAAATGAAAAGATCACTTATGGCAAATCCTGCAAGAAGATTAGAAGAAATACCAAGAGAACTGCCTAAAATAAGTGACTGACGTGTCACGATCTGAGAAGGTTGCAGGACACAGGTACAGAGGCGGTGGAACAAATGGGTCTTTATTCTCAAAAGCTGGCCAGGACATGACGACTGTAACATGTGACAACGACTGACCAAACACACTAGGGCAGCGACAGGACTGGAACAGGATTAGGGACATAACGAGGGGGTAAACAAGGCACAGGAGAAACCAGTTACGATGATGGGACTGAACTGAACAAAGAAACAGGGAAACTAGAACAGACAACGCATAGAATTTAGAAATGTAACGACCAGCACGGCATAGGCCATGACCGGCCGATGGTCGTTACACTACCGATGCAAGGCCACACAAAACACAGTTCGTAAACATCCCATTTTTTTTGTTACAGTAATTGTCATTGTACCAATGTGTCTTTATGACAATGACAGTTTGGAGGCCCAAGGCTTTTGCATAGTGCTGGACATTTTAAAACAAATATGCAAATATGAGTTAATAGTAATTTAAGCTTTTAAACAGCAGCACTCTTTGAATCATGGCAAAATGTGTAGAATTGCATTAAAATAACTAGAAAACTCCTAATAATTATCTCCGATGCCAAGAGGTGATGATATAATAGGTTCCATTTCAGAGCCCAAAATTTGTGTTTGTTCAACCATGCCCTGCTGACGTCATACTCCTTGTATGCCAACTGTATCTCACTTGAATTGGGTTCTGATTTGGAGGAGCTGTCTGATAATTTTGCTCAAAAGGGTCCCTGACCCCAACCAGTTGAAGAACCACTGATTTAGAGAGCTGGCCTCGTTCATGCATGATGAATGAATTGTTACATTCAACTAACCTGTTCTTGGGGATACTTCGCTATCTCTGTTTGGGATGCAAAATAAAATGTAAAATGTATATTGTTTTGCTCCATTAAACAATAAAAAGTCTATTTTTTTTGGTGATGTGGGCAAGGCTCATCTGACATGTAAAACAAGAAACGTGTAGATGCATAGAACTATTATTTGATAAAGGCAAAATTGTGTGTTCGAGTGTACTCTGTTAAATATTGAAAATTTCATAAAAGTAAATGGCAATTTAAGGCATGTCACAGGGTCACCTGACTTATTCTGCCATCTAATGGATGTTCATATGATTCAGCAAATGTGTTCTTCATAATATAACTATAACTATAAAAAGTCATCACAGTGCAGTTTGCCACCTTCTTCTCACTCCTCCCCCTTCCCCTTCTCCAGACGATCTCTGGAGACCTCATCCCATTCCTCATCTCCCCCATCAACTCATCCCTGTCCACTAGCCTTTTGACCTCTGACTTCATGATGACCTCAGGCGCTCCCCTTCTCAAGTAGCCAACATGACCCTTCTAACTACTAAAACCACAATCCTTCTGTCTTTCCTTTTCCAAAACACTGGAACATGCTGTCTCTAAAAACAAATTACTCCTGATATGTCCGAATGAATTATCATGAATGAGTGATCTCCTTGACCCTAAGCTTCAAGATGGGCCACTCAACCAGCCTGTCTCTATCGTGTCACAGAGGCTCTTTGGACGGCCCAAGCTGATTATGCCTACTCTGTTCTCACACCGCTAGATCTAACTGCAGCTTTTGACACAATGAATCCTCAGATCCTCCTCTCTGCCTTGTCAGGGCTAGCGTCTCAGGCTCTGCAAACTCTTGGATTCCATCCTACCTGGCAGGGCGTCTCTAGGAGCTCACGTGGAAATGATCTCTGCCTCCACCCTGCTGGCTCACAAGTGGTCTGCCCCACCGCTTGGTTCTAAGCCGTGTCCTCTTCTCTTTATACAGCAAATCCTCTGCTTATCTTCACATGGTCTCTCCTATCATAGCTATGCAGGTTACACTTTTCTCCTTCCTCCATCTGACACCCAGGTGACTGAAAGAATCTCTGCTTGGATGTCGGCCCTACACCTCAAGCTCCACCTATAATTTTGTTGCTCTGCTCCAGGGAATGCCTGTACGCCCCAAGACTTCACCATCATGGTTGATAACTCCAGTGTCCCCCTACCTGAGCTCTTTATTTTGCCAATTTTGGTTGTTTGACTGTACCGGCCCTTCCAGAGGGCAGGTCCCACATATCCCAGTCAAAACGTTTCTCTGTACCATCTGCTAAATGTCTAAAATCTGAATGTAGTAGTGCAATGTGCAGGTGAAATTCCCCATTATAAACTTTTATTATACCCCAGCAAAAGACTCAAAGTCGAGAGGATCACAAATGTAGTTGAAGTTACTGCTTTTGCTACCCACATCTGAAAAAAAAAAAAATCCCTCGACAGATAAAATCCTTGTTTAGTTAAGACAAACTTTTGAGTCTCCCTGGATACTTTGGTTAACCATCAAATCTGCACCATAATAAGAAAGTTATTTCTGTCAAGAAGCTCTTCAGAGACCAGTCACCTCCTGACAAACCTGTCCTCTCTCCGTTCTCCTCAAAATAAACACAGATTCCTTAACTTCCCATGACTGGGATCAATATGTTCCTGATAAGACCAAGACATCCTCAGGGCGTCGTGTCTAGCAGGCGCTATGGTCCAGAAGGAGGATGTTGCTTCACGTATCAGCAGGTGGGCTTTAATTACTTGAGATATACTGTATGTGTTTGTGTGTGTGTGTGTGTTCACTAGTGGGCACGCGCGTGTGTTTTTGTGTGTTTGTGCGTACGTCCACATGCCTGTGTTAGGCTGCTCGGCAGGCAGAGTGAAGACCCGTGCGTGGTTATTGAGTGCCGTCCCGTACAATCCTTCACAGTGGACACGTATATTATTTGTTATCTCCCCAACGAGGCAGCCCTCGGGGCAGCTGGCAGCGGGAAGAGGAAAAGAACGCCAGAGCGGGAGCCACTGCTCTCCCTCCCACTCTCCGCCCAGGCCCACAGGCCTCCGCTTAAACGACTTCTAACGTGGGATCAATAACGATATAGTGTGATTAAATAGATTTTTACATACCAAATTAGCCACTCAGGGGCTTACACGTGTTGGTTGGAATAACCAGTAGAAAGGGTTGGATGGAATTTGCTTGCTGTGTGTGTATGTGCGTGTGTGTGTGTGTGTGTGTGTGTGTGTGTGTGTGTGTGTGTGTGTGTGTGTGTGTGTGTGTG
>JACXGI010009737.1:0-29483 GCA_016801175.1 Esox masquinongy | reverse complement strand
TATATATATATATTTCTCCCATCTCACTGCCCACTGTCTCTCTTGCCCTGTTTCTCTCTCTCTCTCTGCTTCCCTCTAGCCCTCTCTTTTCATCTCACTAAAAGGTCCTGGCCCTCAGCATCTCCACGGTAACCCAGCCGAACACGGGGAATTATCATGCATCCGTTCCTTCATTTGCATCACAACTGAGAGGGCCTGGGAGGCCCAGGTCCAAACCTCACCTTCTCCCAACCTCCTAAAGACAAACACGAGCACTCCTGAAGTACCCCCCCATCCATCTCATCCGCTTTCCAACCACTCAGCTAACACAGAGAACGAACAGATTAGGAAGACATTCTATTCAGCTGTGGGAGGTTATGGACATGTCCTCTGTGTGATAAGGATAGGGGTCATGAAATAGGGAAGGACTATCTAAAACTTGTCCAATGGCAGAAAGACATTTTTGATTTCTGTGACAAAACGTTTTGCTTCGCCGTGCCCTAATGAACACAGCCCAGGTCTTCAGCGGTGTGCAAACCTGCTTTATAAGGAAGCCAGGTAAAGGCCTCTTTACTTGGAGTCCTGAGAGGCTGGGCGAGGAAGGAAAGGAAGCACTGCTAGACTCATTGAGACAGTTTGTTAAATGTAGCAGAAGGATGTGGGGATGGGGGACACAAGCAGGCAGAATACTAATGCACTTCTCTGTGTCTGTGTGGTCTTACATTTAAAACACTGACGACTGGGAAGGGAACACTGGCTGGTTCTTCTTTATCCTTTCCCTGTTAGATGGTAAAGGACCATTGTGGTATGACCACCCAGAAACCTAAAAAATATCAAATATAAAAAAAAAAATTTCCAGGCATTTTTATTCTTTAGTTTGTGCTGAAATAGAAGTAGGTCATATTCAAACCCATCCTACAGAGAGTGACCTCTGGACCATCCTAGACCACAGACACACTAGTTTAACGTGTTCTGGAAGGCAGTGCTAGAAATCAGCGTAGCACAGCTTATTCCGCTGGCGGTAACACAATGACGTCCCTAGACAATGAGAAATGAGTAACATTCCTCTCTTCCACTGGGTGGAATAGACAAGACATGTCAGTCCTTAAATAGGTGTCATGCAGAGAGGGGACACTAAACTAGGTCTAACTGACTCTTTTTGTCTGTCTTTCTCACTCATCTCTCTCTCTCTTGCTCTGAGGCTTACACACGTACACACATGTACACACACACACACACACACAAAGCCATCCTCCACATGTCCGTTGTTGCGAAGCCAGAGAAACTTAATGACCAGTCATAGAAACAGAGAAACCACAGGACCAGAAAAAGAAAAGAAAAAAAAAAAGAGTCATTGATTACAACCATTCTGCTTCCCTTTTTCTCTCTGTCTGCCTCAGCTTCTACCTCTGCCTCCTCATCCCTGGCTTAGTTTCTCTTTACGATCTCCCTGATTCAGCCTCTATCTCTGGTCATTGCAATGTCCATGGTTCTGCCTCTGCCTGTTCCCGGCCTCCTTTGGTAAGGAATACTTTCTAGAGGAATTTTCTTTGGCTTCCAACTCAGGCCTTTGGCCTGGCTAGCAATGCTTCTGACTGGAACACCAAGCAAACGTGTTGGATGTGGATAACCTGGAATGTCTTCCTGCCTGTATGTCTCTCTCTACCGCTCAACCACTCCCCATTTCAGCTCAGAACAAGGCGAGGGATGGGGGAGAACAGGGTGAGGACAGAGTGAGGGTACACCCTCTTCTAAATGTAAGCCATCCACCCCTAAATGTCCTAAAAGTGTATCCGTCCTTAAACGCTGAGTGTCAGCCAGGGTGTGCTGGGAAAAGACGGGGAAAGAGCCAGTCTGAAACACCACCAATCGTTTCCATGGTGAAAAGACAATGTGGCTCAAAGTATCAGGTTCACTCTGCTTCTAGTCTTCTCTCCCCAGTCTCAACTGGCAGCACTTAACTCTGCTTTCCTACATACCTCCAAAGAATGGAACCTAATAATAATCAATTGGGGCACGCAAATATCCCGTACAAGTCTTCCCCTCACAGATGAGACAGCAGCAGGATATCCCAGGTGTGAAGGGGGATTTTGCCTGTGGCTGCATTTGAGCAACTAGTTTAAACACTACTGTACATCTCCTTACCTGTGCCTTACATGGGGTTATATTTCTAGAGTCTAATAAGAAGAAACATGTTGGGGCTAGGTGCGGTTTCCTCTCATTTTCTACCACACCTCACATCTGTGAAAAGGAGAACATCAGAATGCAAGGGGTCTGCTTGAACAGTTTAATAAGTTCTGCTGCAGAGAGGGAATTTAAGAGATTGAAATTATATCCTAAATACAGAAACACATATGACTCAACACGTTGAGTGAGTGAACCAATGTCATAGGCTAACAAGGATTTTGAAAGGTTTCAGTACAGCCAGCCAGGTGGCCAGCCCAGCTGTATCCTGCAGCAGACCTGTCCTACTCCCTTTTAGGCCTAACGGATGTGTCCCAGTTGGTGGGTGACAGGGAGAGGGATCATGACACATTAGTGACATATAGTAACACTGCTCATCCCGGCTCTTTACTTCAGCTGATGCACTGGTGTGTATGTGTGTGTGTGTGTGTGTGTGTGTGTACAAAGTGAGAGATTTACAGTCAGTCAGACAGAGTTACCATACTGTAGCCCTTCCTGGACAGGCCCCATTACCATCCAACCATACAGATATACACAGCGGGCCTGAAATAGCAGGGAGGCAAAATAGCAACAAAGGCTTTGGAAGCCAGCACATTGACTGTAGGGTTACTGTGGCCAGCTCCGACCCCAGAGGTCTGGTTGGGAGCTGGAGAGGCCTGGTAGAGAGCAGCTGTAGCGTTAGTGGTTCACTAGAGGCTAGCAGGAGGAAGCAGAGACCACACCAGCGCTCCTGTAATGCAGGCTCACCCTGGCCTGTGGGATGTTCGTCGGACTGTACACACAAATACTGTATATATGCATGCAGAGCATATTTCTACAGATGTACACATTGACACAGCTAGACATTCAATCCACTAGGGATTATTACACTGGACCGATCATGAAATAAACACGTTCTCTTTCATCTGATCAAAGGATTACATTCAAAACACAGATTACTGAATTAGTAAAGAAGCTAAAGATCAATGTTTTATTATTTGACAGAAATAGAGCTGGTGTATCCTTCAATGTAAAAAAAATAAAAATTCCCTAGCCAATATTGTGCCTGTATACCTTCCAGGGACATCATTTTGATACCCAAGTAGCTAAAACCATTAAATGTTGTACAGTATTTTCCAACGTTTTTTTTCAGATACTTTGGTACTATTCACACAAATATATGGGAATATTTCACCACTCTTAGTACATAAAACACAACAGATTTTCAAAAGCCCTTTTTCACAACTCTAAGTACAGAAAATCTAGAAAGACATGTTTCACATTGAAATGCATTATGTTCATACAACTTGCATGCATAACTTTTGTTGGGATTTTGATGATGATATGATTTTGATTGATGACATCACTGGTGACCAATCACTGGTGACCAATATCACATTTAGATTTGCCATGCCAAAATATTATTACTGCAGTGCATGAAAAATGAAGATGTCCATTGTGATGTGGACAAGACATCATGGCCAAATGCAGAAGACAGAATTGATTCAAATTAGTGTGGTGTGTGCTAAACATTGACATTCCTTTTATTTATTTCTAATAGTGTTTTTTACACTTGATTAGACAAAAACAAAACATGTCACAATAAAAGTAACTTTTTGGCGTCAATGATTGCAGAAGAAGTCTTTATTGATCACACTTTTGATCATGGGACAGAAATTATGGAAATTAATTTCTGCCAATTATAACGGGCAATGTACAAATAGAGTTTTGCCTAATGTGAAGACAGTGAAATAAACAGATTACCTTCAAAGAGTCATTTTAAAATATGTGTCTTACATTGTTTGGTCTTGGACTAACTGATTGTTACTAAGACTTAAAGAATTGCACTAAGTTATTTTTTGATGACTTAACGATTATACTCATTGTATTTGACCAAAACCATAGTGGTTGAATCATTGATCTTGTGGAGAAAGATGTTTACAGCAAAATCTGTTGTTTAGAATGCAAATTTAATGATTTATGAGTATGATCTTTTTGGGGTCTTGTACTAAGAGTTTTGAAACACTGCACCATACTATTGATAATAGTACTAAAGCGACTAAACTGTATTTGAAAAGGTGGGATGGATCTCTCTGTATGTAAATGGAGAGCAGCATTTATAAAGCACCCTTGCAGAACTTCCAATATATCCGATATATCTCTTATCAAGGTTAAAGTATAACAGGAAACAACACGATAATGCTAGATTAGCCAAAGGTTTCTTCTAAAACAGGTCAAACTGTCTTCCAATATTACGCCCTTCAGACGTGGAAGGAGCTGCAGCATGAGCTCAGACTCAAACGACTTGTCTTTAAGCAATTTTAAAGCATTGCAGGAAGATCCCTTGAGGACAAATGTGCCTGTTCTTGATATATGGTTGTGGGCTTGTTAGAATGTTTCGGTTTCTGTTGGTGAGCACGCTATTTTTTTGTTTAAGTAAAATAATGAACAGTACACACACACACATAGGTCTCAACACACACTGTCTGTATTATACAAGGATACGTGTAACACGTACTTCAGTAGTTGGATAGGAACTCAGAGTTTCTTGACAAAGACCGGGGATTTCTAACAGCTATCTCATAGCTTTCTGGGTGACCACACAACACAATAACAGGCCAAAGCAGATCAGCCACCAATCCAACCTGAAGGCCCAAAGGCTAATCATTAGAAACCCCAGGTAAGCTTCACCACAACTTGGCTGAGGTCAGATGTAAACCCTGACCCTGCCCTCCCCCCGGTAAAGCCCTCCCTGCCTGTTGACAGCTCCACAGTGCCGTTGACCGTTAGCGGACCCCAAAGGGTGATGTAATACTTGGCCTGGCCATCCCGGACTCTGCCATCTCCGTGAGGCCGCTGTCCGCTCCAGTGACCACGCACTAAGGCATGTGTGTGTGTGTGTGTGTGTGTGTATGTATGAGTGTCTGCGTGTGTCTCTTAACACTTAAACAAATAGTCCATTATGGACATTTTAAGCACAGGAAACCACAGTGTTGTGACAGACAGACATTCACGACAGATACTGGGAGAGTGACTTGAATCTGGAGTGCTTCAAACCAAAAGGCATAATGACATGAGCAGAGCGGCACAAAGAATGTCCCATGCACACATCGTGCACACACGCACAACTTCAGGCATACATACGACCCACCCCACCATGGAGACACTGTGTGAAGACTAGAGCATGGGAAATAGGCTTCTGTCCAACTGTCCTCCCATTCTTCTGAGCCTTTAGCTACATTTGAAATCAGAACATTCCTGGTTTTCAGCCTTGTGTCAACAGAGTGTTAAAGCCTGGCCAATAGGCCGAGGAATGTGAGGGGTTCACCTCTGGACTACGATATAGTGAGCAAAAACATAGTTCTCATAAAATCACAAACACACACAAACGCACAGGCATGAACACACAAACACACACACAAGCCAGAATGGGACAACCCTTTTACTTTAACACACACACACACACACACCAAGCACTCACATTAACAATACCCAAAAGGATGACACACTCACATGCCGGCACATTTAAGCATAAACATGTCCACATATGGATGTAAACCAAAGAAACTGGATGAGACAAAGACAAAGTGTAGATTTCTATTTAAATCCACTAAAGTGCTTAATACCATTAGACGACAAACCCCAAAGCCGGCTGACATATAGTTAAAATGATATGACGAGCAACACGCTGCACGTCTGACACTCAGAACTCACCTCAGCCTGGACTGCTATAAACCATCACACAGTGACAACACAGATGAAGTGGAAGTAGCAAGCTATTTCATTGCTCCCAGAAGAATAGCGGTTCACACAATACCCATCTAATCCCTCTGCCCGTCCTTGTACAACTCTAAACCTTTCCTCCTTTCCCTGAGTTGAGTGAAGCCAGCTGTCTGGTAAAAGCGTCCTCACCTGAGCCATAGTGGTGCTGCTGCAGCATCCTCTGACAGGCAGCGATAGACAGGGGAACGTGAGGCTAGGTGGCTACTAGCGAGGTCACTTGGCTAGCTGTTTGGAGTTGAACACGTTCAAGGCGAGCGTTAACAGGCGGTGCCTTTCGCGGCACGGAGGCAGCCTCAAATCACACAAACAGACAGCGGCACTGATGCTACAGCCTGTCTCGTCTCAGGAGGCAGCGAGCCCAAACCCGGAGGAACATAAGAGGGAAAGAGAGAGAGAGAGGAAGTGAGGAAGGGAGGGATTATGTTGGAGGCTTGGCCGGCCAGTAATTAAGTCTCTGAGAAAATCGGTTTGCAGGGTGGTTGTGCTGGTGAGACTATGTGGGTCAGTCTGTGTGTCAGTCTGTGTGTGTTTGTGTTTGTGTGCATGAGGAAGACCTCCTAGACTTCGGGAGGATAATGAATGGAAAACCGGACACTGAAAACCGCCAGCTTTGGACTGTGGTCAGACATGCCGGACCTTTGTGACCAGCGCAACCGGAGGGGAGTTCAGATGGACTCGGACTAACGCAGACTGATCCAATGACTCTGATGCAGTTGTGGCAGCTCCCTGTCGTAAAGGCTTCAGTCGACCATGACAGAGCACCTCATCCAACAGTGACTCAATCACCGGTCAATATCTGTCAGGTACAGTTTAGGCAACAGAGGCTCGGGCAGCAGGGACACCTCTGGACTGTGCTGACCACTCTGTCTCCCTTTCCATGGATCAGCGTCCTGTTATTTAAAAGGGTATCCTGACCTTTCAATTTCTATTTGAGTAATTAAGCAGATGCTACTTTCCAGAGGGACTCCACAGCACTGTTTGGTACAGGAACTCGGTTGAGAATCGATCCAATAAACCTGGCATTGCAAGCATCATGCTCAACCCCATTATCTTCTGCTGAGCTTCCTGGGGTCCACAGACCAAACAAAAGAAAACATAATACAGTGATCCATTTAAAAGGTTTGTTGTCAGGAGTCTGTTGTCCATGCCATAAAGGGCCTTGGACATTGCAGGATGACCACCTTGCCAACCTATCAGCTACTGAGTTTAGTCAGGTGGTCTCACCAGAAGCAACAGTCATAGGAGCCTGGTTTGATGTGTGTTTCCTGTTCAGACGGACTGTTTCAAGAGCAAACTTGGACTGCCTTCTGGAAGGCATATGGAGATATATGGCTCTAGGAGCTTTAACATAAAGTAAAGTATAGTGGTATAGGTGTGGGTGTAATAGTAACATTCAAAGATGCATTCATGCAGTTTTTTGTCAAAACGAACAAAGACATCAAACATCTAAGATGTCAACCTGTTTGACCAATCAGACTGCACTTTATGAATAACCCTATTCAAAACAAAGGCATGTTACCCATTAGCATTTGTGTCTTTACAAACGGCATTGGCAATAATGTGAACAAACATACACCACCTGACTGTTATGTTATGAAAAGTGGAGTGGCCTTTACATACAATTGAATGTAAAGGCCTCTCCAGTAAACTCACTTTCTATTGTTCAATTCAGTGTCTATTCAAGGCTGGCTGGCTCCACAGAACAAGGGGCTTGACACGGCTGGTTGACACAGAGTCAGTTCTGTGCCCCTGTAAACAGCTTAGACTGGAGCAGCAAGCCAAAAGCATAGTATTCAAACTTGATTTGATTCCCTTGAGAAAAACAGTGGGGGTACTGGCTGCTGGCAGTGGCAGGAATGGCCTGGCTTGGACAACGTGAGGCCAGGCCTCGTCTGAAAGGGAGGTGAGAGAAGTGTCATTCTACTGGGTAGAAAGAGAAGCTCTTGGCAGCAGAGGTTAAAGACTGGCCCAGTCGGTCGGCTTACACTGGTCTTTCAGCTCCCCCACCCCCATGACTTCTAATGCCAACACAAACCCAATTAATTATACAGCCACAACTACTGTTCAAGGATACTGTAGATGTGTTGCGAACACAGGGAAAAAAGAGCAAGATTGCTTCTTCAGTTCTGAAGCCAGTTCAGTTTAGAGCTTTTTTAAAAGTGACAAAGACATAGTCTGACTGAGGCTGAGGTTAAGACTGTTAATAGTTTATAATAATTAACAGCTATTGCAGTGTTTGATCTAGTTTTATAAGCTGGGCTAATTGGATCGGAGAAAACAGACTTCTCTGTCTGTAAGTTTTTCTACAGAACCGAAGCAGAATCAAAGCACCAAGAGCCTGGCAGTGTACTGATGAATCAGAAACATAATTTTGCCCAAAAAGTGACCGTCGTTACTCAGATGTTTTCCTTATAGCTGTGGTGTTCTCTCAGAAAATATCAAAGAGCAATGTGGTGGAATTTAACCCCTAGTTATTCACAGTAACAGCTCGCTCACTAGATCGTGGCAGTGTAAATTACATAGTCTTGATGTTTCACCCTGAAAGTTCCTTTAAAAGCATTGCCCAGGCTTTGGTTTGTGTTGCGTAGTGAGGAGACTGGCCAATGACAGATACACTGACAGATCTCAGTGCTTTTGGTTCAGCTCTGGGTCATGGTTACTGGAGCCCATTTCAGCCCCTCGCACAGCACAGCTCAGGGTACGCACACACGCACACAGACACGCACTCAGACACGCACATAGACACACATGCACACAAAGACGCGCACGCACACGAAGACGCGCACGCACACGAAGACGCGCACGCACACAAAGACGCGCACGCACAGAAAGACGCACACACACAGAAAGACGCACACACACAGAAAGACGCGCAGACACAGAAAGACGCGCAGACACAGAAAGACGCGCAGACACAGAAAGACGCACACACACACACAGAGAGACTGTGCCGCTCCGCAACAAAGAGAAAGGGCCATGGGATTTTCATTTTCAGAGAGCTTATTGAAGCCAATTCCACTGACTTCTATCCACTTTGTGCCTGGTATTATGAAACAAGACTGGCTTTTTCAGATATCCACAAGAACTAAGCCCCTGTGAACATTACTGCAAGCCTGGTAATACAAAACCCCTACTTCAGTATTTACTAAGGGGTTTTAGTGTAAACGACTCAGCATTTTAACTGGCTGTGAAAATCTCAGACCAGTGGAATACTGTAAGCATTACTACATCACCTCTATTTGAGTTTTTGAACTCATCATTTAGAAAGCATTAGACAAAGATTCAGCACAAGACAGGTAGAGAGAACACAGAGACTCCCCCTGCATCGGAACAGCTAAATAATCATTAGAAAGCTAGCTGTTATGACAGGTTCTGGTGTATGCTGCCAATATGTGAAATTAAATTCAAATTCAAATATTGGGAACATGGGGAATTGTTGTTTTCAGACAGAAAGCGAACAAAAGACTGGAACAAACGTGTTCCTTCCTGGGAGGGTAAAAAAGGTGCATGATCAGGAAGCATGCATGTCTTTGCCTTTGACATGATTCCTTTACATAGACCGGATATTAAAAAAAAAACAAGCTAGAACATGTAGACATCTCAGCCAAGATAGCTAGAAAGTTTCTGTGGCAATAACGTCTGGGCCTTTTCCTTTAGACACATTACATGACCTATTCAAACACCCCATCAGGGATCTGTGCATCCTGTGCTCTCAACGTTGCCTGAAAAGTCCAATTCATAGAATACCACAGCTGTTCATAACAAAACAAAAACAAAAAAACAGAGGCTGGTTAAAATTGAGTATGAACCAAATGACATCCTATTCTCTACATATTGCACTACTTTGTTTGACCAGGGCCACACGAATCCCGGTGAAAAGTAGTGCCCTTCATAGGGACTAGGGTTGCCATTTGAAAAGCATACATTATTTAGGTGAGCAGGATGACTAACTAGATGTTAAAGTCGAGAGAAAACATATCCAATGAAAGGTAAGTGTCATTCCTTACCTGCTTCACCTGTTGAATGACAGGAGTGCATCGTAGTCTCTTTGGAGGGGAAAAGAAAAAACAACATTAGAGGCAGTGTCGAGTCACCATGAGACATTGTCTCTTGTTTAACAAATTAAATCAAATGTCATTTATCACATGCTTGGTAAACAACAAATGTAAAAGAAGACTAGGTGGATAGGTTCCGGGAAAGATTTCCTGGTTCAGGGAGAAGTGTGATAAAAAACAGAACGTGGACACACATTGATCTTCAACTCTCAGGACCACGCTGGGATTTGCGATGAGAGGAAAGGATATAATCGCAAATTAGAAATTGGGAGTGGAGAATATACATATATACTGACTATATATCAAATAGTCATGTGATTATGCTTTGCATGTTGATAGTGCTGTAAACGAGTTCCCCATTTGGCCTTCTGCCAGCACCAGAGAAAGCCACTGGTCACTGCAGCAGCTTCCGCACATCAAACCTGCATGAAATCTCTGAAGTAGGGGGCAGAAAGGCAAGAGAGTGTGTGTGTGTGTGTGTGTAAGAGCAAATGCCTGCATTATGTAACTTATTATAACACATATGCCTTTCAGAGGCTGACATCAATACTGTTGTTGCTACTGAACTGAGAACAAACCTCAATCATCCCTTCCTGAGTGGTTTCTAACTCGTTAAGTCTAAATGTCAGAGGCCAAGCAAATCCAAAACAACCTTCACCTAAGCAGGAAGACAATCTGTCAAACTAAACTTGTAATGAGGATTGTTTAATGGGCTACTGCACGTTTGGTCATGCAACTATAAAAACACATATATATGTGTGTTTGTGCGTTTGTTTGATCTACCTGGCCACCCCACTGTGAGACAGCACGTGTGTGGGTCACTCTGTCAGTCTATCTGTCTGTATGGCTTCGACTGACAGGGTTAATGAGAATAGCAGGTCTGAGGGACGAGGTTGCATAACTTGACCTCTGAGAACAGAGGACATGTTCTGACACTCTGATTGGTGACCCGGGCCCCAAACTATCTACTCTCCACTCTGACCGGTACCTGGAGTGGCTCTTTAAAACTGAAACCGAAACCTTTGATTCGCAGCAACCCATTCCGGAACCATCTGGACCTTCAGGGTTACCAGCCTGACTACAACAACAAGATAGGTCAGAACCATGGCCAGAGATCTCAAGCACTTCATGCAGTATGTGTCCACAACAAACTGGGAGGCTTTTGGTTTTCATGCACCTAGTTATTAGAACTGGCTGAAGTCAAAAGTTGGAAGAATTACTGCCTTTGAGGCGCTTCACATTTGACTATGTGATTTTCTTATTATATTTTTTATAAAAGATACATTTTTTTTAAGTTTAGTGTCCTGGTAAATCTTCTCAGGTTGTTGCTGCAGAATCAAAATTAATTCTCGGTCAACTCTCCTGTCCTGCATATATTGATGACTATGGCAGGAAACAGTTAAATACTTTTTTGACAGGTCATACCACAGAACATAGTGATGAGCAGTGCATGCCCAATTATCATAACTCATAGCCATAATTACCTTAGGAATTAAGAAACGTGCATTTGCGTGTGTGTGTGTGCATGTGTGTGTGTACAGGTGTTTTGAACTGGGCTCGGTGTCTCTGGGACAAGACTTTGCTTGTCTTGACAGACAAACAGACAGTCAGCACTACAAAAGAGAATCTAGAGGCCAAACCACAGTGACGTTGGTTCCACCCAAGGGTGCGGAGAATTACGCGGCCCCCATTCCTTCCCCTACTGACACAAGCGCTGCTCTTCATCTGGGTTACAACACCAACTGCTGTGTCAACCTGATGCGCAGTGCGTCTGTCACACACCAGCATTCATACCCGTTAATAACCCTGTCATGGAACCAAATCATAAAGCTGAAGACACAGCAAGTGTCGGAAGAAGGCACCCAACAAACCTTTAATACATGATGAGTCAGCGTGAAGATATTTAAGGGGAGTAATGGACCCGTGCAAATGTCATGAATGTGAAGAACTTAGATGCAGGCCACTCCCAGTCCCTGTGATCTTTGAATGACAGTTCATTAAAAGGGAAAACAGGAAACGGATGTTCCACGCCAACACAATGGATGCCTTCCAGAAATCACCATATTCCACTTAAAGTACAGAGAACACGGACCCCTGAGGAACAGTACGCTCTGGCCACAAGGAGTGCACTTTGTAGGAAACAAGCATGTATCCTTTGGAACATAACCCAGAGAAACATCAAAACAAAGCAGAATAGAAAATAGTTTGAAACAGCACACTTTTCCATATCAACCCACTATGATCACACCTGGTCAATGTGACTTCATTTGGTGAACAGAAGGACTGTTCTGTAGTGAATATAAATACAGCTGTATTCTTCCGTGGGGGCGGGGTAAGCTTTGAGCGTCCAATCAATGTGCTGCGTGTTAACCGTGCATGATAAGCATCTAATGTGGGTCTGTCCAACCGTCGGGCTTCCTCTGAAAGGGGCCCTTAATCCCTAGGTAGCGCGTTACTCTGCAGGGAATACGGTGTCATTCTGGCTGTGCCTGAATATCTTTACCCCTGGGTGGATGGGATTGTGTGCTTATAAGGGCCTATAACCACGCAACCATGACAACTGGCATCCTGTCTAAAGAGCCAGTTAAGCAGGGCGGTTTGGCAGGCAGGGCAGGACTATGGACGCAGCTACAGAGAGATACACTTTAGTCCACTTCCACAGCTGTCTGCTCTGGCAGGGCTGAAATCACACTGCACTGCCTGCCAATACAAATGGTGTTCTCCTTTTAGTAATGGGACCAAAGGGATGAATTGAAGACTAGAATATTGGGTATCTCTTAAACAATGTCAGTGATCAGTAGCATATTCCTACTCTGACACCGCCAGGCCTATCCTCTTCCAGTGTTAACAGGCTTTAGTTTGAAATTGTACTTCAGTTGCTTTTACACTGACTGAGAGATAACGCGGTAACGTGCCACAAATAGAATGTAACTGAACTTTTTGACATGTTATACTGTTGTCCCTAGAGGTGCTAAGTGGGGCTTTCAGTGAGCTGGCTTGGTGATGTTAAAGGCTAAAACATTCCCATGCATTGATAATTGAGGCCCCTGTTAAAATAACAGAACGCACAAGCCTAGCAAACTCAACCAATTGGAGTTTCCATAGCGACCTATTGTACAAGTGTGAATACATGTCACAGAAAAGAGGGAGAATTAGTGACACACAAGAAAACATCACTTGCAGGAGATTCTTAAACCCTTCAGGAAGAATGTCGTTTAAAACCTGGTTTTGGAATAGGCTTGTCGTGCTTCAACCTTATTGGTATGAGAGGTGAAAGAAAGTATCCATACACCAGAAGGCTTTTCCCACAGGGCAATTGGACGTGTTTGAGCACAGGAATCATTAGGCTTACTGGAAAAATATACAGTGCCTCATAGGCTATTTGAGAACATGAAACAGGATACATTTAGCATAATAACACATTATGCTAAAGAAGAAGTTTATCCAAACACTGGGTTAATTTCATTTCAGATACTCAATATGTTTCTGAAGAAGAGTAAAGAAGAGTTGGCAAATATTAAATATCATTACCATATCTCCTTTGAATTTTATTCAATTTGCCAAAAAGAGCATGGCACGCATAGGTAAATGTTTTAATGTCGTGTTCCTATTTAGGATGTTACAGGGACAACTCTAGAGAGATGCATTAACATGATAAACACTAACGGTTATTGAAATTCAGCTGCTTCGGTTGAACATTCTTACCTGGTAAAGTTTCAGTATTACCCAGCAGAGCATATATGCTGATAAGGTGAACTTGGCAGTCATATACCGCTCCGGTGGGCAGTTGAGATGCATCTGTTCTTCTAGACCTGGAGCATCGCCTTGTCCTCCAGGCACTCTATCCGCTGGCGAGTCACGGTGGTTGTCCTCAGACGACTTGCAGCAGGCGTTCTCATTATTGTTGTTATGATCCATTTCGCCTGTATGTTTCTATGAAATTTTCAACCGTCTCTATGAGAGAAATTGCCGCTACCACTGATTTCCTCGTTCCACGAATTCCCACGTTGCGCCCGCACATGTAGGCTAGTTAACTGTAAACATATATTTCTGTATCCAGCCTATTGGCTACCGAAATGTAAAATGACTTAGGAAAAACCTTCACAATGTCATACTTTCCTCCTTGTTTGCAAAACATCAAAACACTGTCAAAAAAGCCATGGGCGCACGGCCAAACGGAGACCGTGGCGCACTGGTGACCACCGGTCAGTCTATCCTTCAAATAACTTCAGCCGCCTTTTTTTCTTCTTACAAAACTGGGAACAGTACCCGGAGCTTCGATAGCGAGACGGAGAGGCGCTGTTGTTTAACTTAAAGATTGATACTTAGATTTTTAGGAAACACATGCCGTGCTTAAGTTTGGAAAATTAAGCAAGGTTATAATGAGTCAATTAACTTTGTGCTTTGGTTTGCAAATTAGTTTTATTGTTAACGTATCTACGTACATGGAGCGCACGTGTTCTTTCGATCAGAGTGGAGGCGGGGTAAGGCTTTGCAAAGGTATTTCCATTTGTTTATAAATAGGAAGAAGATAGTTGACTTATTCAAATAAATAGGAAGAAGATAGTTGACTTATTCAAAATATCCTATGGCTTACAGTATGTTGTATAAATACACAAGTCCTTCAATGAGTTATATAGCAAGCGCTTCCTAAACCCAATCTATAGATATAAATCATGTTTACAGACAAAATCAACAAGATTAACTTATTATAATGAAGGATCAATGGTAATGTATTGCTTCTCCACGGAGTCTATACAGTACTGACATAAACCTATGGACACCAGAGGCTTGAACAGCTCTTTGTTCAACTTCACTATATTCCTTTTCAAACCTATCATTTTTCTTCATCCAAGAACAAGACACCAAAGTTACACACGAAAGTCTGTTCCCATGTCTTTATGGGGTCATCCTCTATAGATCATCACATCTGTGCTTTTGATTCTCACTTCCTGAGAGGAGAGTGGTCCAAACCTCCTGTCAGCTTTAATGGCCAGACAGTGTCTCAGCAGGACACGCCCTCCCTCTCTTAGTATTGTTAACATGGGCTGAACCCAACACATCCAGCATTATAGAGACAGTTTCCCATTGTATCTGGGCCTAAACCCCACTGAGGACCTGTAAGGACAGATGCTGGGTTCTAAACAAGTAAGGGCTATTCCAGGAGAAAGGCAGCACATCATTCATTCACCATGGGCTCTCCCTCTGGGACAGCTACACAGCAAACTTCCTATATCCCATCTTGGCAAGGACCACCACTCTTTCTAACCGAGGCTTGTTGCAAGTAGTGCGCAATATCTGAGGTTAATTATAGTGTTAGCACACCCAGAGGTACAGTGTCTGTGTGTGTCAGGACCATACAAGGGACTAGTTGGGTTATGGGGTGGGTGGTTTACCATAAAGTAAATCTTATCCCTTTATCACACATAGTCCATAAGATTGTTTCCCAAAATACGGTGACAGTGGCAGTCTCTAGCAATGCTTGAGACAGTTAAAAGTCCACAAGATACATAGTATATTGAAAACCAACGTATAACAGTACAGGACTTTTAAAAATTCTGTTAACTATAAAGCACCTTACTGCCACCTAGTGAATATGTTGTGTAATAAGTGAATCTTTATGGTCCAGTGCTCTGGATATCTTCTAAAGAACAGTATAAAGCAACACTCAAAAGCCTCATGATATCCTGTTTAAGTGTAGACCGCGGGACTTAGTTTTTCGTGCATCCTAATGAACATAACACCGGTTGATTCCACTCACAGGACCCCTCTAACACAGCATGCCAGTGGCCTGCTCATTGTCATTTACAAGACGCCCTTATGTAGAGTGACATATTAGCGAGTGTGTACATTATCTTAAAACATTAAGACAACTGCCCGAGTTTGCAGATTATGATGACACAGAATGATTGCACTCTGCAAAGACGGTGTCCCAGTGCAAGACATCATACTTTAGTTGTGGTCGGGGAGAGGGGCACTGAACCAGTCCGCTCCCACTGGCTCCAGCTCCTAGGCTAGGCAGTAGACTAACATTTCTTCGTCACTGATCATCCAAACAATTTTATTAAGAATCCTTTTTTATTTGAGAACTACAAAAAAACGACAGCATGGAAAGGTAAATAAGACTACAGTCATCATCACCCTGGGTACAGGGTGGGGAGGAGTGGGCATGACTCACATCCAGAGGACCATTAGATTTTTTTTTTTACAATATAAAACATTGGCTCAGTCTGGATTCATACTGACCCAACATAACAACCCAACTGGACCCCTTGCCACCCAACGTGGCAACCAGGCTGGATCCATTGGAACTCAACATGGCAACCAGTCTTGATGCATTGGAACCCAACCTGGCAACCAGGCTAGATGCATTGGTACCCAACCTGGCAACCAGGCTAGATGCATTGGTACCCGACCTGGCAACCATACTGGATCCATTGGTACCCGACCTGGCAACCATACTGGATCCATTGGTACCCGACCTGGCAACCATACTGGATCCATTGGTACCCGACCTGGCAACCATACTGGATCCATTGGGACCCAACCTGGCAACCATACTGGATCCATTGGGACCCAACCTGGCAACCATACTGGATCCATTGGGACCCAACCTGGCAACCATACTGGATCCATTGGGACCCAACCTGGCAACCAGGCTGGATCCATTGGTACCCAACATGGCAACCATCCTCTTCATCATCCTCCTCACAGGAACATTCAGGCAGGCCTGTAGTTCATTATTTTATTTATACATCACGGCACAGGGTGGAGAAGGGGAAGTTAAGGGGGGGTTGTCAGTGTTTGCTCTTCTTTGACTTCTTGTGGGACCGGTGTGGAGACCGTGACTTCGACCGGGATTTCCTTGTGGATTTCTTGGGTGTTCTGGAACGTGATCTCCGGGAACGTTTGGGCGTACGGGGTGACGATGGAGACCTGGGGAGAGCCACAGAGGGGAGTCAGGTGAGACCAGAAGTACCAAGCTCCAATGGCATTTCAGGAGAACTTACTCAAAAGACCTTTACTATCAAGTTGCATACAGGATAAATGTTGTACACATACAAAAACGTCAGGTGTCTCAGTAGATGTTTCCTTACCTCTTCGAGGACTTCTTGGTGGTGATGCGAGGGGAGTCTTTGTGGGAGGAACGGGACCGTGATGACACAACATCCTTGGAATAAGAGCGCTCAGAGCGCTCGGAGCGTTCAGAGCGTGGGGACGGAGAACGTGCACGTCTACTGCTACTCCGTGAGGGGCTTCCGGGCGACACACTATGCCGCCGTTTCCTAGCAACCACAGGAGATAGACCACGCCTGTCAGAAAGGACGACACGGCCAAACGAATGGTTTGGATTAGACACCTTGGATTAGAGAAGTTGGATACAAAACCTACCATTCTACAGCCGAATAAAGATGTTAATGAGATAAGTTGGTCTGTATGAAACAGATGATAGGACAAATCCAATCTAACTTGAACGTTTCCAGACCAGATGTTTTCCAGCACCATGTCCTGTCCGACTCTCAACACAACTATGGTATTTTAATTCATGATTGAGAATAACGCGTTGTTAAGTCTAAGGAACAAACCTGTCTTTCCTGGTCGGAGTCGACTCTTCCTTCTCCTTCTCCTTCTCCTTCTCCTTCTTGACGTCTTTGGAGCGTGTGTCACTTTTCTCCTTCTCCTTTTTCTCCTTCTCTTTCTCCCTTTCCAGTTTTTCCTTTTCTTTTTCCTGAAAAAGAGTACATGCTTTACATTATCGCATGGAAACCAAAAACACCACACTTCATTTCCCCCAAAAATGTGCTATTAACCTATGTTTGGCGCAGTGAAACATGGCCAAGAAGACACTACTGAGGCCAATAACAATTGTGTGGCCCAAATGGTAGCCTATTCACTACCTAGTGCACTACCACTGACCAGGGCATATTACGCCACAGGGTCCCTTACCTTCTGTAGTAGTTTGTCCCTGTAGTGCTCCACCTGCTCTTGGATACTCTGGCCAGACTTCTTGGGCCTCTTCCCAGACTCCAGCTCATCCTGGAACTTCATCACTTTGACCTGGAACAAGATAATACATTGAAAGACGATTTTAAGATATACACGTTAAGAGGGTTTGAGTTATAGACCCAAGACAATCCCTGGAAGCCCCCATAAACCTGGATTCTGTGGTTCCAGAGAAACACTGATTAAATTACCTCGATCTCCCTGAGCTTTGAGCGTCTGTCTTCATTCATTTCAGAGTGCTTGGCCTTGGAATCGGACTCATCTCTGAAGGGATTGGAGAAACTCGGAGGTTCTTCTGAGCGGGAACTTTTGGTGTCCTCATCACTGTCATCCTCATCTTTCTTCTTCTCTTCCTCCTCAGGCTGTTCAAAGATCTCCCATTTCGAGGTGGTAACGGCTGAGGAGAGAGTTGGTTTGGCTCAGACGCTGAGGCAAAATCCTACCTTAACAAATGTTTCCAAATGAGTTTGGGGCGCATGCGTCTGTGTTATAGTCCCACTCACCTTGTGCTTCAAGCGCAGATTCGTCCACTGCTTCCCATTTTGACGGGGCTACTTTAAAGGCTGCTGCTTTGGCCGCAGAATGATCCACTAAAGGAACAATAATATCATTTTTATTTGTGCAAAAAAAGTATCCCTTAAACAATCCACGACATGTGGAACCGGTAGTGTAGAGGTCATGAGGTCACTCACAAGGCACTCCATCAATGTCCTCTTCCAGAGCCTTGATTGGGACCCCATCCAGATCGTCGATCCCCAGCGGCGCTCCGTCCAGGGGGGCGCCGTCCACTAGGCCCCCCCTCTCCAGCCCTATAGGGACCCCATCCACATCCTCCAGGGGGGCCCCGTCCATATCTTCCCCAATCGGGGCCCCGTCAATGTCCTCGGCCGGCTCCGGCTGGGTCAACAACAGACCAGGGGCCAGGTGTTCCAGTGCAGGCTTCTGCTGAAAGGAACAGTGGAGCGGTTCAAGGGACTAATCCAGAAAACCACCTTGACAGTTATTAGGGCGACATTGCACTACACATTACACTTGGTCAGCATTTAGACTCCCATCAAACACTGCAAATCCTTGGGTAAGTGCACAAGTGGTCCTCTGGTTAAGGGCACGGCACCAGGAGAAGAAGGACCAGACCTCTACTATGACTGGAGCAGGGGCCTCCTTCTCAGCAGCCAGATTGACCAGCCCCAGGAAGATGTTCTGCAGCTTGATGAGGAAGGGATCCGGGTAGACCGCCCAGTCCTCCCATGCACGGAAACAAGCCATCACCCGTTGCTGTTGGCCAAGTGGATAAAATGTTACACCAACTGGTCAAACCGTGACAAGAAACAAACCTAGTCACAAAGCAACAATTCAAAAGCTGTGTAGCTAAACCAGAATCAAACTGCTATTGAAAATTGAGTATGACAAGCCTGTTATTTTCCAATTCAGTGTTTACAATTAGATAGGATGAAAATATACCTTGAAGTTCTCAGACTGAAGGTGACCCTGTATCGTCTTGTACGTTGCATTGAGGTCTGAGAAGATCTGGCAGAGCTTGGTCTCAAAGCTGCGACAAGGAACATATAAACTTATGTAGCCAAACATCTTAAATGACAGTAATGTACACAGCAAACATAAACAACACATACAGCAAAGCACATGAAGTCCCAACTAAACATCCCAGTGAAGTCACTCAGCAGCCACTTACTATTTCCTGTAATAAGACGCGTTGGCTACTTTGGCAGATGAGTTGTACAGCACATCAGAGACGAGATATAACCGTGCAATCTGGAAGACAGGGAGGCAATTATTAAAAGGAGCATCAACGGGCCATTACAGAATAAAACCAAGAACTGTAACTGATGAGGACTACGTCAATTCATTTTCATGCACGCTTTTCACACCTGTGTTTGTCTCTTGGAAGCTCATGCCAAGCCAAACAACAGGGAAAAAGGATATTAAACAAGCAACAAACAGGTTTCGTTGGACCTATCATACAGTAACATTTAGTAAATTTGTATGGAAATGGAATTTGTCAAAAACACACCAAAACAATAGTGTACATGCAACATATTGTATGGGAGTTAGCAGACGCCCGGGTTCCAGCCAATATTTACCTTCTTGGGAAGCGGTGTCTTTAGGATGGAGAGGGACTCGGTGATACACTCGACAATCTCCTCCGCAGCCTCGGCGTGGCTCAGACAGAACAACATTGCGTCGGCTATGTCGCCCTTCCGAGGAGTCAGCGCCCTCAACATCTCCTCCAGCTGATCACGTTCTCTGGGAAAGGACAAGAAACCAGTGAGCAGACTAGCCTAGGCCTCAATCTTCTTTCAGTAATGAGGCAGTATAGTGAGATAAACAGACAGTAACACACATCACAGGGTTTTGAGTGTTAGGACGACAACAAACCCACGGTTATACCATTATGTTAACAACATCATAAACAGGGAACCTACTCTTCTTTTAAACAGCCTTTCTTCCCTGCCTCCTCCTCTTCCTCCTCTGGCTCCTCCCCTTCCTCAAAGTTGCCGTGCAGGTAGGGGTTGAGGGGTGGGGGGCGCCACAGTGAGCCATTCTTAAACATACGAAACTCGTCCGTCCGCCATTTTGTTGGTGATTCTCCCTGTGGCAGGTTAGGACATAAGAACAGTGGCATAATTTAGCGGGCACTTAAATGAGTCCGGCTTTACACCGCCACACGTGAACCCGGAACAGTGGTTTAAGTTAGCTGAAATGAATAATGGCTGTTTAATGAAAATGTCATCCGTGCTTTAGTTTTCTGTTGGCCCACAGACTACTGTTAAGATAAGGAACTATCTGACATCAACTTATAAAACAGGAGCTTAAGAATGTGATGAGGATCTACTGACCTGCAATATGGAGTAGAGTTTCCACCGGTAGTAGACGTGTGCCGGGCTCTGGTTCTCAAACAGAAACCTGACCAACAGAGGCAACAACATGAAAGATAGACGACTTGATTAGCAACTATACATTGTAAATAACAGGGACAAGACGCACAGACACCCACACCTACCTATACATGGGGTTGCTGAGCTCCCGATTCATGATCATGGCTTCAAACATGGGACCCTCACGCACCACAAACTCGATCATTCGATGGATGAGAGAGAGCAAATTCCTAGAAGAAAAACACAGTTAAAACAAACAGATTCAGAGCAGTTGACCCTTCTCCCAAGGCAAAGCCTGTCTGGCCTAGTACAGCCTCTGGGCCTACATACACAACACAAGAAAAAGTAAGACATGTGAAACTATGTCTATCCTAGACTCAATGCAATTCAACTATTTCTTACACTGTGTTTGACTAGATTAAATCATGTGTGAAAAGGTTTTATTTGTCATCAGGAAATATAATGCATCTACTAGTCTAAAAAAGTATAAATGAAAAAACTTCTAAATTTTGATGAACAAACATATTTTAGAAATAAGAAGAGCAACAACCCGTTATCAAATTTTGTATGCTTAAACATAACAAGAAATGGTAATTAGCATGTCCCCAAAGTAAACAACATAACAGGGGACAGTAAACCTGAATAAAATGTTGGAATGATGGTTTGAGTGACTCTGTATTGAGTGATACATCAGCCAATACAGTGCCTGTCAAAGCCACAACTCTTCCTTACTAACTCACTGACTGACATGAAGAACCAAAGCAGTATAGGATTGTTGGCCTAAATAGGCTAAATAACAAAGGCCCTCTATTGGCCCTAATCATTCTACTACATAATGATGTATCAATAAAAAGTGCAAATGGGGTGAATTGGGCCTAAGCTCAGTGTGAGAATTTGAGAGATCTATAAATTATGATGCATGTGGGACAAATTAGCCTAAAGTGGCCAACAAAACAACAAAGGATGTCTTTCATTTATTTGTAGACAACACAAATCACATTTACTTAGTAGTATTCGAGCCGATCGTACCAATGCATGGCGGGTAAAATTCTGTATACTTTCCCAATCCATCCCATGATGCTTTCAGGTCCCTCGCTGCCGCAGACAGTTCAACTTGTGCTGCTCACCAAGGCCAATGTCAAAGGTCACTGAGACTAATGGGAGGTTTGGATTGGATATCTGAGCTTGGGTCAGGTGTTGCTGAGCCCGTGATTGGGGGACAGAAGCCAAGGGGGTGTGTCGGTAGGAGTGAGCAATAGTCACAGGGCAGGACAGATCACTATGGAGAACCAGCTACAGCCTGCATAGCATGTATGTTATGCGAGTGAGTGGGTTATGCAACTAGGATCTAACATGGATATGAATGGCCGACATGTGACGACAGAGGAGTGGTAGCAGTTGTGGTAGCATGGTGACGTAAAAAGACTGATGACCTCTATGACGTCAGACAAGTAAAGACATGGGCCATTGGACTGGATGTTTGGACAACTGGATGATTGGAAAAGCATATCGACAATGTGTGGTGGCAGAAAGACAAACGTGCTGTTGGAGAACCTTATATCGTAGAGTTCTGACAGGAACCCAGCGGGTTATTCATTCTGCTAGCCTCAACCATTGCTCACCCATACTGAACAACCCCCCCGTAGCATGCAGTGATCCAACTGATCAAACTTTAAATTTAGGTTTATTCATTATGGGATGTTTTTCTACGTTTTACACCAATTAAAAAAAGGAAAAACATGTACCTTTCTGTTGGGATAACCACTTTGACTATGGCTTGCGACAGAGTCTGTATATGAAGTCACATCAGATAATAAACATAGAATATGTGAGTATTGTTAAAAGGCAACAGGTAAAAAATATAAATATAGAAATGCATAAAAAAACTGCATCATAAGAAAAACAACTTTCCTTTACTGCTGTCAGTTTTACTAAAACTCAAATGTATACAGTTCTTTAAATCCCACATAACTTACCATTGTGTCTTTATTTAGCCTAAACTAAACACCTCTCTACAGTCCTTGCACTGCAAACCCACATAATTTCCTCGACTCCAATTGCTACATGTAGCCTAGTCTGGTCAATACATGTTTAAGGAATAAACCCACAGCCCAATAGCCTTACTCAGCCTACAGCTAACACACATATCTGACCAGCTAGAAGTACTGGCACAACTGAAAGGCCTACTACAGACAGCAATAAGCCAGATGAGACATGGCGAGTTACCTTGTCGAATTCCTCCTTGTTCTTGGGCGGGGGGAGCAGGGCAGCGTTGGGGTTCTTCAGCCTCTCGCGGGGCTGTGCGTTGAAGGGCAGGCCGGAAGGGGGCGGGGGGAGGGAGTGTTCCATCATAGACTGGGGGATGTAGATGGGGTGGGGGGGGATGGGCACTCCTTTACCCCAGCCCAGCTTCATCTCAAAGTTCATAATCATCTTTCCTGGAAGCAGCGCAAAAACATTGTCTTAGAAATAAGTTGCCCATTTGCCTTATTAAATTACTGTCTATTAAACGTAATTTTAATATGTATTAAAATGTATATTGGCTGCTGTTTTCAAAGACTAGAGTAATACCGTGACCATACAATCATAGCACCGACAATGTGATTTCAGCATGCCGTGCAGGGAACGTGAGGAGATGAGCGGGAACGTGAGGAGATGAACGGCAACAAACACCGGTGAATCAAAAGCAGAGATTTTCCCGGGTTTGTCACAATACACCTTTCTCTGAAACTGCGCATCACTGCAATTCATTAAAGTGGGGATAGAGAGCCGTTCCTGCTATCTGTGCACCTTGAAGTTCAGACACTATTGGAATAGAGGACACTGACTAGGCCCTACATAACCTCACATGGCCTAAAAAAAATGCAGCTCAAGCAATTCGGATTGTTTTATAGAAACAAATCATGTATAAATAGAGAGAAATTCTGATATTATCTCCAGCAGAATTAAGTATTTAAATTATATATAAAATAAATGATACATAGCAATATTAATTTCCTTTTGCATGTTAAGAGAATGCTATGCTAGGTTAAGAATTTTCTGCAAAGGTTTATGTCAGCATCATAAAAGCTGAAACAAACTGTTTTCACAGCTTTTCATTTCCTTAAACACGTCTGTTGTCACCAAAACAATACATGGAAAATGTTTCAAGTTTCTGTAGAATCAGAGATTCAACAGAAATGGTTACCGATAACTACATGTAAAAGTCCTCCACAGTCACTGCAGCAATTGCTATGTAATTACATTGGGGCTGTAAAATAACTAGAACTAAGCTAGACAATTGTGCCAACTCTGATTACTGAATACAACCTCAATATGTGCAGAGTGAATTTTTTAAACTTTGATTTCGTTTTTGGATTGATACTGCTATTTAATTAATACGCACCTGCTCAGCAACAGCCTCCCTGACGAAAAAACAATGACCCGAGGAGCAAATCTAAGCTGCTTCAAATGAGCCTCGCAAACATTTTGTTTGTAGTTTCTTATTGATCACAGGGAGTTGCTAAACTGCAACTCCCTTCCCATTTCTGTGATGTTACGGTGACATGCCGGCTTTGGTCTAGTTTAGTAGTAATAACGGCATTGTCATGTTGATGTTTATGAATACAAAATGTGAGGAAAATTACCATTATTATTCTGTTTTCTATAACCAGTCATGTTCAGGCTACCTTCCGTCGGCCATGATGCTACGTACATTAAGGATGTATGACATATCCCATCCCCTGCTTAGACATGTGATACCTGCTGGTGAACTTTACATGTTCCATGTCCCACAGACAGAGCACAAGGAACGCCCAGGAAGCAGAACAGCTAGATAAAAACAACACTGGGAAATCTTTTACATTAAAAAGTTATTTGACGTAACGTAACGCGAGTGAAGTTGCATTATGAAGGCAGGGTCAGTGATATGAAGATGACCAAAAACATTAATACCGTTGAGGTTCTTCAGTGCTCTCTCCGCATCCCTCCGGCTCATGAAGGCCACAAAACCACAGTTCCTTTCCCGGGCCCTCTCCTCATCTGTCCGTGGCCACATGATCTTCACGCTTGCCAGAGGGCCGTAGCGTCCAAATTCCTGACACAGCATCTCCTCATTCATCTACAGTAACAGAGAAGGGCGGGACACGGGCGTGTGGCATTGGGTGTCAATTTACATTAGGAAACCCTCAGCAATGCAATATGTTATAAGCAGTTCTTTAACTAATACAACACCGCGCATAAATAAGAAAAACACATTTAGAAAACACCAAACGAAAAAAACGTACTTGTGGATTGATGTTTCCGAGATATAGGTTTGTTGTAGAGGGGTCTCCGACGTCATGGGAACCAGGCGCAGAGTCGTCCAGAACTGCAGAGAGAGAAGAGAAGCCTTTATATAATATAATCTTATTGAGATGTAGATATTAAAAGCACGCCACTGTATTAAGTTAACAAATTACCACTGGTGGGACGGTTTCTTCTTGAAGAACCATCCACTAAAAAAAGCAGAAAAGTAGCTATAAATGTTGTTTTTAGGTAAAGGGAAAATGGGATGGGTGGAGTTTGGAGGCAGTCAGTGTGAGTGCTGAAGGAGGAAAAGGGGCCTATCCAAGTTCAAAAGGCCTTAAAGAAATTGTCCAGTGTTAACAGATTTCTTTGAAGTATTACCTATAATTAGTTGCAATGAGTACAACTACCTTCCCAAAAAAGTGTAGTTAAAGGATCGGTACAGAATTTATTCTCCATGTGGAAGCCGAATGAATTGCAGTGATTCAGATTCAAACCAACTCTCCCTAAAGTAAGTATTATTGACAGTTTCGCCATGTAAATAGAGTGGATATAAAAAGTCTACAGACCCCTGTTAAAACGCCAGGTTCTTGTGATGTAAAGGAATGAAACAAAGATAAATCATGTCAGAACTTTTTCCACTTTTAATGTGACCTATAACTTGAACAGTTCAATTGAAAAACAAACTGAAATCTTTGAGGGGGAAAAATAAAAAACTCAATGACCTGGTTGTATGTGTGCACACCCTTAAACTAATACTTTGTTGAAGCACCTTTTGATTTTATTACATCAATCAGTCTTTTTTTTGGGTAGGAGTCTATTAGCATGGCACATCTTGACATGGCAATATTTGCCCACTCTTCTTTGCAAAAGCGCTCCAAATCTGTCAGATTGCGAGGACATTGCCTGTGCACAGCCCTCTTCAGACCACCCCACAGATGTTCAATTGGATTCAGGTCTGGGCTCTGGCTGGGCCATTCCAAAACGTTCATCTTCTACAGGTGAAGCCATGCTTTTGTGGATTTGGATGTGTGCTTTGGGTCGTTGTCGTGCTGAAAGGTGAACTTCTTCATCTTCAGCTTTCTAACGGACGCCTGAAGGTTTTGTGCCAAAATTGCCTGGTATTTGGAACTGTTCATAATTCCCTCCACCCTGACTAAGGCCCCGGTTCCAGCTGAAGAAAAACAGCCCCAAGGCATGATGCTGCCACCACCATGCTTCACTGTGGGTATGGTGTTCTTTGGGTGATGTGCAGTGTTGTTTTTGTGCCAAACATACCTTTTGGAATTATGGCCAAAAAGTTCAACCTTGGATTCATCAGACCATAACACATTTTCCCACGTGCTTTTGGGGGGCTTGATGGTTGTTTGTGCAAACTTCAGCCGGGCTTGGATGTTTTTCTTTGTAAGAAAAGGCTTCCTTCTTGCCACCCTACCCCATAGCCCATGCATATGAAGAATACGGGAGATTGTTGTCACATGTAGCACACAACCAGTACTTGCCAGAAATTCCTGCAGTTCCTTTAATGTTGCTGTAGGCCTCTTGGAAGCCTCCCTGACCAGTTTTCTCCTCGTCTTTTCATCAATTTTGGAGGGACGTCCAGTTCTTGGTAAAGACTCTGTTGTGCAATATTTTCTCCACTTGATGATGACTGTCTTCACTGTGTTCCATGGTATATCTAATGCTTTAGAAATTCTTTTGTACCCTTCTCCTGACTGATATCTTTCAACAATGAGATCCCTCTGATGCTTTGGAAGCTCTCTGCAGACCATGGTTTTTGAAAATTAGATGCAACTAAGAAAATGTCAGGAAAATCCTAACAGAACAGCTGAACTTTATTTGTGATTAATCATTAAAGAGTCACTTTAAATGATGGCAGGTGTGTAATGACTTCTATTTAACATGAGTTTGAATGTGATTGGTTAATTCTGAACACAGCCACATCCCCAGTTATAAGAAGGTGCGCACACTTACGCAAACAGGTTATTGTAAGGTTTTTATTTTTCATTTTTCCCCCCTCGAAGATTTCAGTTTATTTTTCAATTGAATTGTTCACATTATAGGTCACATTAAAAGTGGAAAAAGTTCTGAAATGATTTATCTTCGTCTCATTCTTTTACATCACAAAAACCTGGCATTTTCACAGGGGTGTGTAGACTTTTTATATCCACTGTATATTCAAGAGACACCAAATATCCACTGAATGTCCATAATAAAACTAATTTCCTAGACATTTCCAAGTGTGTAGAATTGCCAAGGGATTTTGGTTGTCCCAGTCCAACCCGTTCTCAGGGGTAAACGTTAAAATGTTTAGGTAAATGAGGACACTCCATTGGGATGGATGCTACGTATAAATAAATTATTTTAGAATTAGAAAACGGATTATATATAACAAATTTGCTAAAAGATATGCTATGTCTGCCATTGTTTTTTTTTTTTCCATCAAAAGCTGGTCTAATGTATTATCAATCCACTATTACAGCAGATATGTTTTTTTATATTGGAATGCAAAAGTTCTACATATGGCTCCTTTAAGTGTGTAAAAACAAATAGCTTTTCTGTTGGAAGTGTGGGAACACCCCAAAAAACAGTCTGGGGGTATACCAGACAATTAATTGTTATTCTTGACCAATTCACGCTATGACCATAACATTTGGGTGGAAGTTAACAGAATATTACTTGTTAAAAATAAGATTTTTCAGTAGGCGTTATTTTGCTATTTGGGTCCCTAGCCAAAAATCTTAACTGACATGCTAAGTTGGACCACAGAAACAAGAACAAGAGTTTGTATTCCAGGCTAGCCTTGCGCTGTCAGTAGATATAGACCAGACACTTACATGAGGAGCGTTTCCCTTCGATCCCCGCCAGAGGTTCAAATCGACTGACTCTGCCTTTCAACTTGTGTCTTTCATCCCGCTCTTCCTGTATTCTGGTAGGAAAACAGAAAATAGTATATTACGCAATCCAGCGCAACAGCCAAATGTACAGAGCAAAATTTGAAATGCTACATAGCTTACTGTTTAAGTTCTTCCTTAAAGAGCTCTAGGTTACTCTTCTTCTTTTCCTTTTCACTTGTTTTCTTCAGTGTCTGAAGGGGAGATTCATTTGGTTGTACATGAATTCCTTTTTCGAACAGGCCAGTGAAAAAGACTATCCATTTGGATAGTCTGAAAACACTGAAATAATGCGGACTGTGATGATACATACATTTCTTTTATCCAATGTTAAAAATTGCGGAGGGGTTTCCAGAGGCAGGAAGCTGCTTTTCGGTGCTGTGGCAGCAGCTGTCGTTTCAAAGCGTGACTTGGGTTTGTACAGTTTGCCCTTCTTCTCATCACAAGCAGCCTCCTCTGTAGGAAATAACACAAGTTTAGCCCTGGTTCTTATCAGATTCCATAGAGACAACGGAAAATGGCTATTTTTATTAATGCCCAACCGCAAAACACAATATATGACACGTCTCTGCTAACATATCACTGTTAATTTGGTGCCATCTAAGGGTGACATGGTTTTTCATAGCCAGGGTTCTTTTCTGGATAAAAAAGGGTGGCGAGCCATGGGTGGTGGCTAGGCTCACCGCAGTAGGCGACATTCGCACCCCCAAATAAGAATTTTAGAGGCCCCTCCCTATCTTAATAATATATTTTTAAAATAATTTCTTGAAATTCAACAAAAGGATATGTTTGCTATTTTAAACTTAATTTACTGAAATTCTAAAAAAAAATGTCCCATGAACCCGAGACCAATGACACTGGAAACATTGCATACACATTCAGCATTGTAGATCTATAAAAGCCTATATAATTATTGTTGCAACAACATTTTTCTAAAACATGTCACACTGTTTTAGATATTTTACAGATATCCATGTCCTATGAAATCATTTACATTTAAGTTATTCCACTCAGTATCAAAACCACTTGCCCTATGTTTTCCAAAAGGTTGGCTAAAAGAAGGGGTTAAAGACGTGACTAATAAGAAAACTAATAAATCACATTTTAAGGTGAAAATATTGAATAAATACCTTATAAAGCCCTCTATTTAGGACTCTATAACTAGCTACACTCATTTTAAGAATATATACAGCATATGCTCATGGATCTGGATTTCATTCCTATAATCCCTAAATCAAAACCTTGCTCAGTCACTGTCTCACTAGTCTCTGGGCCACTCTGTTGGTTCAGTCACTGTCTCACTAGTCTCTGGGCCACTCTGTTGGTTCAGTCACTGTCTCACTAGTCTCTGGGCCACTCTGTTGGTTCAGTCACTGTCTCACTAGTCTCTGGGCCACTCTGTTGGTTCAGTCACTGTCTCACTAGTCTCTGGGCCACTCTGTTGG
>JACXGI010009736.1:0-29488 GCA_016801175.1 Esox masquinongy | reverse complement strand
TGGTTATAACTGACCTGTAGTAGGATGAATGTTTGTCTGGTTATAACTGCCCTGTTTAGGATGACTGTTGTGTTATTGTGACTGACCTGTAATAAGACGAGTGTCGTACAGGGGCATCCGGCCTCTCCTGGTCCAGCTCTCGATACACCACCTCAGGCAGTTTGACCGCCGGGCCGGAGGACGTGTTGTGGTGGTGTGACGACGCTTCCTTCTTCTTCTCTTTGCTCTTGTGCTTCCCGGACTTGGGTGTGGCCTTCCCCCCGTTAGCAGCGGGGGTGTCGGGCCTGTCCTTGCCGTTGCCGCCCGCCTCGCTCCCTCCTCCCCCGCTGTCTCCCCCGTTACACGCTCCGCCCCCGCCTCCCCCCGAGGACGGAGGGTCCTCAGCCCCGCTGTCATCCTCCGACACCACGTCGATGTTCTCGAAGATGCTGATGCGGTGGATGCGTCCCTGGATCTCTAGCTCCACCATGCGCTGGGCCTGGGCGTAGGTCATCGTCTCCCTGCCTGGGGAGTGGGAGCGCTCCGACCGGTTAGGACTCCCGGGGCTGTTCCCACCCTGCCCCAGGCCGCCCGACTTCCCCACGCCTCCCTCCCCGTCCCCGGGCCCCAACAAAGAGGCCCGAGGAGGACGACCCTTTCTCTTCTTCTGTGGCATGGCCTGGGCAGGCGTGGGGTTCTCATGGTCGAAGTGGTAGAGGTGGTACTCAATGCCGCTGTAGCTCTTGTAGACCTTGCGACAGGTCTCCACGGGGCACTCATAAGGAGGCTTGGTGGCCCGGAGGTTGTGACAGAAAGTCTTCACGTCAAAGTCCAGCCCCATTGTGCCGTGGGCCACTGCTGGGACAGGAGCTGTTCAAGCTTACATCTGGCACAGATGAGAGAGAATGAGGGAAATCACGCACCCTGATGTATATCTGTACCATAGAATGCTTTCTCTCACTACAACATAGAGAAGCAGAAAGGGGTGTGGGTGTTATGAAAATAAAGTAAAAACCACACAGTTGTGTCCATAGGCTATAACCTTTTGGAAATCCTAAAAGCGATACCATTTTGTTTTGCAGATTTGAAGGTAACCAAACCCTGCTAACTGCAGGCACGTGGCTAGAGAGCTGTCAACTTTACCATGGCAACGACTGCTGCATCCATTTTTCTTGCTAGCTGCCTAAATGTAAATTATGTTTGTCGTGCAGTATTGTTAATCATACTGCTTATTTGCCGTTAAGAGTAATGCCTGTTTTCAAATATATAATTTATGTAATTCTTAAACTGTATTTTGTACTGTGCACTACAAAACTAGCAAGACAGCTAGCTGATCGATTTGACAGTCGACTGAAAACGTTTGGAAAGCTGGGCTACAGATAACGCATAAATGGAAGGCTGATTCAAACAGATTCATAAACAGATAAAATATTCTGATTTCTAAACACATGTCCATAGCTTCCACTCACTGAATAAACATATTTACCTGAAGTAGCCCACCACGTACAACTCTGTCAAGCTAATCAACTTATAATCAATTGCATGAATGTCTAGCCTGATATTGATCGAGCGAGTGTTTAGTCAATACATTTGTTTAGATACGTATGTTTAGATATAGCCTAGATTATGTTCTATTCACGTGCTCAAAATTTCAAGGAAATGTGTAACTGGTGCAAACAGATAGAGATATGCACTAGACTGCAACTGTTGTTGCTAGTTTGTTGCAAAGGGATACATTTGTATCTAACGTTATAGAAACAAGAGACAGAACCGTTCTTATGGGTAACAACCTGAGATGATACATTGTAACAGACGACTAAATGGGGCACCATTCAGCTACGTTTCCCTCCACAATATTTAGACCTCACCCTGATCAACCAAGCTGCTACAAAATAACACTATGGTTACCTGATCACAACCTTTTAATGAAACGAAAGCTAAACTCATTTCCTTAGTGAAACATTTTGTAGTAGAGAAATTAGCAGTAGCGAAAGATAATTCGATTATTATTTGATAATGTGGCACTCAGCATTCTGGGTCTCATCTCGATATAGGATAAAACGATTCGAAAAGCTAAATGTTCAATAAAAGCGCAAACACATTAAGATTAAAATGGCTAATCAACCACCTTACACATATAAACCTATTCCTTTCTAGACATCATAAATTCATAGCCAATGTAGCTCTGAATAATAATCACTTACTACAGGGCTCCTCCTCAAGCTTTCGTGCTGCAAAATATCTTACTCCAGTTCGGTAAATGGGACGATTGCAAATCGATTTATTATTGAATAAAACCCAATGTCTTGTCGAGAAATGTGTGTCAAATGATTTAAAAAACAAGACAATGTCCTAGTAATTTCATTGTGATGGGAATAAGTCAGGAACTCTAGCGAACAAAAGGGGCAGCCACTGCTGTACGCCATAGGCGCGTGTGGGCACTTTCGTCAAATAGAGAAGGATTTGCTCGTTGTATTTTTGTCAAAATAGGACCATAATTTCGATGTGTACCATTCTTTTGTGTTCAGTGATTGTTTAATGTTGAAACTCGACGCATAACTAGTCAATATGCGTCACATTTTCACCGTTAAATGTAATTTGCGTCCTTTTGTTGTTCTTTTTATGTGGCGAATCTAACGATTCATCTCACAACTTTTAATATACAGCTGGATGCATATGCATTTTAAAAAATGTCCAAAGACTAAAAACGTAAGAATAACATAGAGCACATTAGATTTCATGAAAACGTTAAAGATACGATTTTTTCCTTTTGTATTTATTTTTGTCATTTGCGAATCTGTCATTGTCGAAACGCAAATAATTAAGGGAGGGTTTGCGCCATAAATTTGAATATGAAAATGACAGCTCAGGGATAGAGTTACACGTGCCTGGAAGGTTTGAAATTGATATTTAATCAGTATGTACTAATTATCTAGCTTCACAAATGAAAATAATCTATTCAATATAATTCTACATCCAAATGTTGATTTTTTTTGGTCACTAGTCGTCTTTCTAAAAATGTATTATTTAGAAATTTTGCAGGATATTTTGCCGCAAATTGTTACTATATGCCTACGGCTAATGCAAATAGATTACAACCAATTCTTGTATAGTGTCGTTATATACGCATGGTGTAATTAGGCCTATTGTAATTTCATCATGGTTCTAATGACATTTATGAATTTGGTAAGGTTATAATTGTGGAAACTCCTTGGAGTGCGAAAATAACAATCAGCAGTCACAGTCAAAAGAAGTACAATGGCACATTTAAAAGACGACTGAATGATATTACTACAGGTCTACATGAAAAAAACAGTGTACCAAGGAAAATTACAAATACTGACACAATATGTTTTTGTTGTTTTCATTGTATTCCTTTTGTTTGTGCAGTACCTTTGCAAGCAAATAAGAAAAATATAACAGCCCTACAACATTACAGATCCACCATACATACAATATTTCACAGTGTGTATTACATCCTCTGCAGGATCATGGACTCTGGTTGTCAAACAGTTATATAGTCCTATCAGGTAATAGAACATGGTTACAATCAAAATGCCAATGAAGTTTTATCAATTGACATTTTTGTCTGGCAAGATTTTCGTTGACATTTTTGTCTGGCAAGATTTACCTAGGGTGCCAATAACACTGAAGGGCACTCTATATACATTAACTTGCCAGCATATTCAAACCCCTGACCAATTCTCTAATTTTACTGAATAGGAAATAGTACATTACCAGTTTGTTCTGCTTGATATTTTATTAACAGCAATTTTTAACACTGACACTCAAAATCCATTATTCTAAGGTGGTGTTGGTTTCATGTTGGGAAACATTTGTAAGAAAAACTGCAATGTGTTGCTTGTATCAACCAATTCACATTAATATTTGGTAGTGCCATCTTTTTCTGCAAAAACAGCTTTAAATATTTAATATTAGAGTGATTTTCGCCTATTCTACATGGTTGATTTGCTCCAGGTGTTTCAAGGCTGGTTGGATGACACTTGTGGATCCCAATTTTCAAATAGTGCAAAGATTCTGTGATTTAGAATTTCAGGACTTTAACTTGACCACCCGACGAAATTCATTTTTGTTTGTGAGCCACTCCAATGATGCTTTGACCTTGTGCTTGGGAACATTGTCCTGATGACAGATGCATTTCCTCAAAGCTTCAGGTTTTCAGTGGACTGAAGCAGGTTCTCTTGCAGTATCTCGCTGTATTTTCTCCATCTATTACTCTCCAAATTTTTACTAGATGCCCAGTTGATGCGAATGAGAAACATCCTCACAGTATAATTCTGACACCACCATACATCACCCTAGGGATGATGTGTGTTGAGGCATGGGCCTTTTTAGGTTTGTTCCACACATTGTGCTTCCAGTTTTTGCCAAAAGCTCAATCATGTTCTCATCTGACCACAAAAACTTTTCCCTCATCTTAGCATGGCCACTCATGGATTCAAATGGTACTTTCTGAGTAACAGCTTTCTTGCCAGTCTCCTGTACCGGCCAATTTTATGCAGAGCTCTTGACATGGTTGACCTTTGCACCATTACTCTACTGTAGCCACTGAATTCTGTAGCTCTTTCAAAGGAATTTTTATCTGAGTTTTCTTTCTCATATTCAAATATATACATGTATATATAAAAACATATGTGAAGAAATGCACACACTCACAGTTATGTATAGTTACTATACAGCAAATGTTGGAGACAATGCACATTAATATTTGCACTTAAATGCATTTCATCCACTAACAATACATTTTAGAGAATTGTGTTCTCACACGGTACAGTTTGGAAAGTATCACATTCTCTACATCCTGATGTATTATGTTATACTTTTTTAACACCGTTTCTTCTTTCATTGTTCACACAACAGCTTTGTCATCATGGAGTATTGTGTGATTTATGGCAAAAAAAAAGATTGAGTCAATTAAAAATGAATTCCCTAACAAAATGTGGAGAAAGTGAAGGGTCTGAATACTTCCTGAAGACACTGCACATACATATTTATAACCAACATCAGTGAACTTAAGTCAGTGCTCAATGATTTGAATAGTTTCCATGACGCAGAGCTTGTATATGCCCACTTCTGTCATTGCATGCATCAACAAATCCACTGACAGTTTGCTATGACACTCCTGTTTATAGTAAGATACTTAAAATATCCTTTTCACTAGTTCTAAGGTAAGTTAGCTGTCTGCAATGTCAGAGCGGACAAACAAGTTAAGAAACGAGTCTGTCAGTGGGACAAACCACCACCAAGAACCTGAGAAAATAAGCAATGTGCATAATGAGTGAAACTCTCCTGTGTTTTACAGCAAGTAGACAATCACATCTGTACAGTAATATAAGTTCATACTACACTCAAAACAGCTCTACATTCTAAAAGAATTACAAGAATACACAACTTCAAGGACAAAATAATGTTTATTTCTCTTTAAACATGTACAGTTTTTGTGATTAGAGAGTGGCTGAATGGGTTGTAGGGCACGGACGGTTCACCTGCTCAGACGTTGAGTTTATTAAACATTAGGGCTCACGCGTTGGCCCCTCGCTGGTTCGGAAGAATGAAACAGCCACACATTCTTATAAATTGACAAAATTGCTGGTCATTGAGCTTCCAAATGTTAAAATGGTACAAAGACCTGCGGTGAACCATTCATTCAAAATCTTAGAATGACATGTCAGATTAAAATGATTAATCTTTTTAGTTAATGGTTCACTAGACAGATTTTTTTTGTACCTTCTCCACATTTGTAAACACTATAACCAGCAATGTTGCCAAAATTTTTATGGGAAAATAACTGGACACTAATCTCAATCTCAGTGTGAAAGCCCTATGGAAAACACCCATCTAGGTGGTGCAAGATCTGAGCAGAGGATTCCGACCAATGTATATGGAAATACACAGCAGGCAAAAGCAATACCACACAGAGCTTTAGTGCAAGCTTTCAACAATCAGGGGGTTATATTCAATAGGAGCCAATGTTCCTCAGAACTAAGTGAAATGCATCAGAATAGGCACGTTTCTCTATTCCTCACAGAGAATCGCATCCACTCTATAGAATGTATGGATCTGAATCGCTGACTCCCAGTGAATATTCTGCTCTATAGAATGTATGGATCTGAATCACTGACTCCCAGTGAATATTCCAACATTCATTCCCAAATCTAGTCACTAAGTGTAACAGACATGGAGGTGTAGCAGTAATGTCAGATACAACAAGTAACAGAGAACAGAAATCTCTTACTACTGGAAGTATTTCACCAAAGCAGAACACTCTGCATAATATCCTATAAAAAGTACCAATTCAAACCGAATTGTTGGAATAATAAACACTAACTCAACATCCCAAAACAGACAAACAAAAATGTACAAATACTAATTACAGAAACACTGTACAGTTCACAACTTGGCAGGACTGGGGTGCTGAAACCTTAACTGTTGTTGTGGTGGTGAGATTTCTAACTAGATCTGCTAATCAAAGGTCAGAAGGTCAGAGGGAGGGGTAACCTAATGTACAGGTTGGTTAGGAGGTGTATTTTCACAAACTGGAACCAATATTATTCAGTCTGGTTAGAACACCGGTCAACGGGCCTTAATCAAGAATCTACCCCCATTTGTCATATCTAATTCTGAACAGAGAAACCAACCACTCAAAACAAGAAACGAATGCAAGACTATAGTCAATAACCACCTGGGAAATGATACAATTTATTAATTTCAACATGGCGATATAATAACACTGCTTCACATAAACATCCTCTCATTGAGAAAACAACTCACCCTCTGACAAAGGTTTTTATTACTGGAGGGCCTCCGCTGTAACATCTAGTGCATGTCTAGCTGTTGCCTTATCTAGTACCATGATCAGATAACACACATACTGTCAAATACCCCTTCTTTTAACAAAACCTCAGTTCCACCTCAAACACACTAGCAGCATCAAATCAAGCTTAGAAACATAAAAGAATGGGAATACTTTAGTAAATAATGTTTGTTTGAACTAAATTAATTGTGTGTTCTTAAATAAAATAGTATATTTTCAAAAAAAAAAAAACTAGTCATTGTAAATGCAATGAGTGTTTTTGAGAATTGTAACTTTCTATTGAACATCAACAAAAGCAACTAGCTCGTGTTGCATGTTCCTGGGTAAGGCTTGTGGCAAGGCCACTAAAAAAGCTAGGTGAATGGGGGAAATTGCACTTCCAGTCTTGCTTCGCAATCCTGCCTCTGCTACATTCTGAGGTGGACACTATTGGTTTCCCTCAAAAAAAACAGACCTACAAATATAGAACAAGAATTAAATAGGTCCACCATTGGGGAACGTTGACTTGAACAGGAATGTTCATTCTAGAAATGCTAACTATGTCTATGACACTCACTACTGGCCAATGAGTGGGTTGACGGTTTAATTTTCAGTTTTTTTTCCTCAACTGTACATCAACTGTCTGCTCCCACAAGGCAACTGCACATCTCACCTCTATAGCATTCTAAAGTTACATGGGGAGAGAGTAAACAAAATTAAAAACATGATTTTATTACTTAAATAAAAGCTTATACTGTTTTAATAGTGCAGTGCTACAAGGGCATTCAAATGTAAACCAAAAAGTATAAAGAAAAGTGTCTGCAATGCATTACATGAAGTGGCACCTAAGCCACTATGAAAGAAAATCTCATATGCAGACATGCTTTGTTTTACAGAAAAAGCAATGTTCAAGGCACTACACCCCCAGAGAAATTCACCTTAAATACAGATCTTCTGTCCAGTCATCTGAAACCCTTCAACTCTTCTTATGTAGTGTTGTTAAGGTTGACAAAACATTAGTAAACCATAAAACTCCATTACACATGACTGCTTATTGGTTATGACGGATTGGGTGAAAACATCGCACTTGTGACCGCTGATATTACAGAATATTTTGTAAGTTTCGATAAGACCAAAGCCAAAAGCAGTAGGTACACAGACACGCAGACATACACACCATTTATACTGTACACACACACACACATGCATACACACTCTCAAACACACAGGAAAAACTACAGGCGCTGTATAAAGTATATCTACACGCACGCTGGATATTTACAAGCTCACAGGTTATTTACATGTGTGTTGCTTTTTAATAAAGTGTCAGACCACAAATTCAGAGTGGAGCAGGACTCTCCTGCATAGAGGATCATAGAGGTTGAGCATTATGGTCAAGTAGAGGCCAATACTGAGAAACTCCAACACATGAGCTCCGTCCCATTTTAGCAACCGATGACAGCCAACATCTCAGGTCATTCCGAAATATCTTCTGTATTTAAAAACAGATTAGCACTTTAGATTACAAGATTTAGTTTAGATTTAATTTGATCTGAGAAATTAAGCAAATTGAATGCACCAAAACTGGTCCTTTTAATTAAGAGGACTAATGAAATATTCAATCCACATAGTACCCAACATCCAATTTGAGGAAATGGGAATCCAGCTTGACAGGTAGGACATGCTGCAGCTTTCATCCTAATGCATGTCCTATGATCTGGTTTTCCTTCTCTCTTTCTAATGCACATCCTACGATCTGGTTCTCCTTCTGTCACCCTAATGCACGTCCTATGATCTGGTTCTCCTTCTGTCACCCCAATGCACGTCCTATGATCTGGTTCTCCTTCTGTCACCCCAATACACGTCCTATGATCTGGTTCTCCTTCTCTCATCCAAATGCATGTCCTATGATCTGGTTCTCCTTCTCTCATCCTAATGCACGTCCTATGATCTGGTTCTCCTTCTCTCATCCTAATGCTCATCCTATGATCTGGTTCTCCTTCTCTCATCCTAATGCTCATCCTATGATCTGGTTCTCCTTCTCTCATCCTAATGCACGTCCTATGATCTGGTTCTCCTTCTCTCATCCTAATGCATGTACTATGATCTGGTTCTCCTTCTCTCATCCTAATGCATGTCCTATGATCTGGTGATGACGTTAGCGTCATAAGAGGACAAACTGAATTGCTTTCAGGCAGGACTTTCTTGAAGTGTGAGGGTGACAACTTTTACTTTCATCATGAGCCAAAGCTATTGCTTTTCTAACCTAAGTTGCAAAAAAGAAAATGTTCAAATAAACACTGACGAGTAAATGAATAAACTGGTGTGGGCCAAAAAAGGCACAATGAAATTTAGGAGAGGTCCGGGACTACTGTAAAATGAGTACTTCCACACTCACTGAAGAAAAATAATGCAAGACAAATGGAAAAGCAAATCTCTCTACACAGGGAAGTAAACCATCACCATATGCATAGAATGAAGAAACACTACTCCAAGCTACAGCTACAAAAGACACTATGAAGAACACTGGTTGTTTAGGTGGGACTGGTGTTAGGAGGGATCCATGGATGGCTTTTAATCATTTATTTTAAATATTTTCAAGTCTTATTTGTTATTTGCAATAGTTATGTCAACATTGCATGCCAAACAATAATAATTAATGATTATATGAAGGCTATAAACAAAAATTACATTTAAAAAAATCAATTAGCTTAATTTCTCAGATCAAAGTCATCAACTTAGCAGAACGCTAATCGTATCAGTTTTAACGACAGGATAAATTTCAACACTAAGATGTAAGGTGTTCAAATCCTCTTCCTTGTGCTTTAAAGTGGAACCATTTATTGGAGCATTGAAATGTGCTGGCCCCTACTTCCCTCTATTTTCCGGCCCATCATCCCATTGAAAGTGATTATACTTTGATTTAATTAGAATTGTAAACCTGGGGTGAGAACCAGGGGGGAGAAGTGGTGTTGGGTTCTAAGCATGGCACTAACAACATCCGGGGGCAGTCTGTGTTGAGCGTCAGGGGCCAGGGTTTTCCCAGTTGCAGGGAAGTGCTGGTTGCATCATTAGGTAGTCCTGGCGTTGGGGCCAGTCTCATGGCTGTGTGGGGTCAGGGGGTATGCCTGCTCCCCTGGGTTGGCCATGGCAGGATAGGGCCTCCCTCCTGCTGCCCCCATCATGCCCACATAGCTGGGAATACCAGACCACTGCTGGGGGTATATGGTGCTAGAAACCCCCCCTCCATAGGGGCCTACGGGTACCAGGCAGCCAGGATGGAGCATGGTAGAGGGGTTGGAGCCAAGAGCAGTGGGCACAGCTGGGCCCAAAGCAGCTGTCAGAGGGCAGGACAGAGTCAGCTGGAACTTGTTTGCAAGGATAGGACGTCTCACCTGAAAGAACCAAAGAGGATGTTTAACAGCGCACACATAAAGGTCACGATTCTCACGTAATATAATGGAAAACAAATGGAGACTCGCAACTCCCAAAAGGGCTTTGTGTTGGTGAGCAAAGTTCCCTCTATCTTTTGTAACACATGGTTCAGTGACTGAGCTGGCTTGTGTGGCAACAGGCCTATTTGCATACCGCCTTTCCACAGTTCTGATTGGCTGTGGCGCACCTGTGTGTGAACGGCTCCAGACCGACATTTATATTGACGTGCTCATGATCAGCCTACAATCAAATTTGTCATAGTGTTTGTTTGATAATGTGGTCTGCGCCGACTGGCCTTCTGCCTGGCGGACCTGGGGAAGCTGAGCAGCCGTGCAAGCGCGCGGCTCAGAGGGAATATTGCCGGTGAGTCTCCTTTAGACTTTTGAGCGGTTTCTCAGCGGCAGTTACCCCCTGCGTGGCCCCCACCTGGGGCGTCGCTCGAGCATCCAGGGCCTGCCTGCGTCTCTGCTGCTGGATCTGGTTCAGAGAGGGACGCGGCTGATTGGCCGCCAGCGTCTCCTTCGTCCAATCGTCTACGAGCTTGTGCAGGTCGTCCGTGAAGGTGCCCGGCTTCTTGTTGTTGCTGTTGTTCGTCTGCGCCTGAGCCAGCGCTGTCATTGGCTGAGGAGACGGCAAGGGAGTGGAGACTGGGGGCTGATTGGACGCTGTTGCACTGGTGCTGTTAGAAGACCCTAGAACACAGAATGATTGGTTTGTAAACTCTGGCCAGTTAGACCCTTTTCATGGAATCAATTGGCTGCTATTTGTTTTTTTACGGACATCTATGGGATTTTACCCAAAGGCTTCTATAGCCTATATATTTACAAAAATAACAGTTTTTTGTAAATAACAATAATTGGAAACACAGGAGCTTTTGTTTTTCGGTGGGCCGAAAATAAATCGCTAATCATTTTGGAGGAAAAGCACTGCTGACTAGAGCAAAAATGCAGAATTGATGTGATCTCATTTAACTGGTCGGCAAATGTGTACGTTTTCTTAAAACCTAGCAGCCAAAGGATTACGGCATGGTTGAAACCCGCCCGCCCACCCCACCGCGGTAAGACATAAAGGAACCGTTAACGCTGACACAAACCACCACACCAGTCACATTACTCAGCACTCAGACATTTAGGCCAAACACTGCCATGCACTAACAAACAAATCAATCCACCAAGGAGTGTGCACAGTGACCTGCCACATTGTTTTCTCCACGCCGCCAAACTCGACACGTGGACACGAAACCAAAAAAGTGCTCATGCTAACACAGTAAATAACAAAAGAAATACAAAAAGGAAACACAAAAAGAAAGCAAAAACAGAGAAAGAAGAAAGTAAATGAGATAGTTACTACTACTGCGCTCTTTGCCTAGACATAGTCGTTTCAGTGTGGACCCTATAAGAAGGTAGAACAGCACAGAGACAGACAGTTAGGCCGCGACATACCACAGGTCTGAAGAAGCTGCTTCAGAGCCACACACAGCTATCAAATCAGGAAGGGGGAAAGAGACGGGAAGAACAGAGTGGAGGGGAGAAGGGGGTTTAATCAGTGACAATAATAGGAGTTAGGGGAAGACGAGGCCCTCTTAAATTGTGTGGTCATTCCAAAAAGGGAACAGAAAGAAACCGAGGTGGAGAACAGACAGAAGCATAGACCCTGGGTACAGAACACTATTGGGGGTGGAGAACACTGATCCACGTTAAGGTGGGGCAGGTCAATACCAATTGGTACCTTAAAATGTCTAGAACGTTCCTTTAAACATACTTGGATTAAGCCATTGGTTCAGCAATACTGTTCATATTTTAGGCTGGGAGCTTGCTTCATTTATTTTACTTTATTTCAGGTTTTACATGTTGATCGTCACAATAGATGAACCAACTGTACAACGGCAGGGTTGGTCGAGAATCTATGCCATGCTCATATTGTAGTCGGAAATAAGCAGAAGCTGTATTACAGAATTGTCAGTGCTCTAAGTACTGGAGTGACCAGACACCTGAAGCTCATTTCTGAACATGGAGCAGTTCAACTACGAGATTGCCTGTGAAAGGTAACATAAAAGAACAAAAGAAATATAAACCGAAGAGCACAGAGAGGCTATAGCCGGAGCACATCTGAGTCAGCACTTATCAAGACATGCAGGTAAAGCAGCAGGAGGAGACGAAGAAGAGGGGGAGGAAGAAGATAATATTGATGATACAGCCCTTTTGCAGGAGCCAGGCTCCAGCAGTGCCCTGCCCCCCACCTGCCTGCACCATGCACGTCCTCCCAGTCCAAACATGAGACCGTGAGAGGGGGAGAGACATCCACTACCACAGCCTCTGGAACCTGGCTGGCCTATCAGAAGGGAGGGCTGGCTTTTGTCTTGGTATACAAAGGTTTTGTGGACTTGCGAGCGCCTCAATTCCAGACGTAATACAATTAAGGAAGTGAGTAAATGAAAGCACACTCACAGGATACAAAGGCTTTGGCGGACACACACGCACATTCTTGCTGGGGTTTTGCATCTGGCATCGTCCATGTTTGGAGAAGACGAGCTCTATGGCGTACGTTATGCTTTTGGCGTGGGTTTAAAGCCAGTAGCAGCGCACAAAGCATTTGTATGGAGGGAGGTCTACACCCGGGACAACTTAGAGCTGAGGGGGAGAAAGACACGAGGACAAACACAAAATGGCTACTGTGTGCTTGTGATGGGGACGGACGGGGGGAAGCGAGGAGAAGGAAAGGATCCACTAAAACGCACAAAAAACAGTCTGGTCGAGAGGAATGAGAGAGAGGTGAGATGAAGAGACAGGGGATGGGCTGGGAAAAGTAGAAAAGAGAACAAATACAAACAGATGGACAGAGACACTGGTCCACTGAGGAATCTAGTGCGTGGTTTGCTACTAGATTTATAGGTCACTCTCTCTGACGTTTGGTGGTATACCGTCCAGCCTGGAAAAGTGAATATAAGAGGGAAGAAGAGAAGAAACAAAGAGAAAGACACTTGTGTAAAAGGGCTTGGGGTGAGAGAGCCCCACCATTAACAGCAGCAACACCAGGAGACGGGCCTCACATTCACTACAGGGACCAGATGGATCTAAGCACTGATTTAAGATCGGGTCCCCTTTTCCCCTGAGCCACCCAGACCCACCGCCATGAGGAGAGTTAAACTGATCTGGGACCAGTTTACCAGCGGGACCCTTATGTACACTGGCCTCAAAACATTTGAATGGAGGTATGCTGCAAAAACAGTGATCCTGACTGTTCACGACCATCAACGCAACAATTTCCATGTTCCCTTATGAGATTCAGATTGAGCGGAGAGGTCAGATCACTACAGATGAGGTAGAGCTGTTCGTAATCCTCAGCTGTTCCTCAGTGTAAATGGTCCACACGTAGTGATTAATCTGCATTTGGTTTTTAAAGTGCGTACGGAAATGTGCCAAACCTGTGTGCTATTCTTCAGTGTGGATGGTCAATGTGTGTGCTCTGGCATCGTGTGTGTGTGTGTGTATAACTCGGCAATGTGTGTGTGTGTGTGTACCTTGCCCAGGGCCTGCATGGGTGACCATGCCACCGCCGTAGATGTTGTCAGAGGAGAGGGAGCCTTTGAGGGAGCAGGGCTGCTGGGTCTGGACGGGCTCTGGGACGCTGGTCCCGGTGCTGCTGGTACTGCTGTTGGCGCCACTGGAGTGGGACGAGCCTTCAGACACGATGGAGCTTTTAGCCGGGGAGCCTGAGGAGCTCGGCGTGCTTTCACCTTCGGAGGAAAACACTGGGTAAGCAGCGGAGCGGTTTAGGGAGGACTCATCCCTTGTTATTAGCGCCTCCCGTGCTCCCGAGGTTCCCCCATTCATCAACCTCGGCTCAAAAACACCCCCGTTTCTCCTTAGTTCCCTCCCACTCTGTCACGGAAACATTTGTCACCCTCCCCGCTCGATCACACCTCTCCTTATCCCAGTCCCCCCCCGTCAATCTGACACCTCTCCATGGCCTTGCTCTCACCGGCGGGGGCGGGGTTCAGGTTGTTCTTCAGCTGCTGCACCATGGGGTTGAGCAGCTTGCCCGCCTTTAGCTTGTGTTTGCTGGCGCGGCGCCTGCGGCCACTAGGGGGAGCAGCGTGCAGCAGGCCCACGCTGGGAGGCACCGCCTTCCCCAGCTCCTTATATAGGCGCTCAATCTCGTTCCTCTGGAACGCCTGCAGCTCCGAGATCTCCTTCATGTGCCTGGGGGGAGGGGGGGCAGCGTTTAATGGGAGGCGAATGTTAGTGTGTGTGTGTATTCATAGGAGCGTGCGTGGCCGTGTGCATACTTTTCCCTCAGCCTCTGCAGTTCCCTCCTCATGTCCGCCTCCTCCAACTCCGAGTCGTTGTCACTGCTGACGTACGAAGCCTGGCCCTGCGGTGAGGGGGTGTGTCCGTTCGCCGTCACCGTCTGCCGGCTCGGCGAATCCGAGCTCTGCACACTGCTGCTCCGGCCCGTGCGGCGCAGGAAGGCCACGGCCCTCTTCATGAGGTCACTTCCGCTGTGCTCCGACAGGGCGTGGCTCGGAGGCTTGTGGTGGGCGGGGGGAGGGGCTAAACTACTGGTGTCCTCCTCGCCGGAGTCGGAGAGGAAGGAGCGGTTGGCGGACATGTCGGCAGTGTGGGCGCGAGGGAGCGGGCCAGGGGTGGCGTTGGGGCTGGAGACGGCCGTGTCCTGGTAGAAGTCCGGAGGAGCGGAGTAGCGGTTACTGCATTGGGGGTCTGGGACGCTCTCTGCCTCCTGGTTGGTCGTCATCACTATAGACCTGCTCATGGCCACGCCCACTTCTGCTGCAGCATGAGAGCCCCCCGAGCCACTGGAGGGAGCCAGGGAGCTGCAGGTACTGTGACTTCTGCCTTTCTCTAAACGACGGATAACGTCCGGAGGAGTGGGGACAATCTGGAGAGGGACCAGAGACAATCAGAATCCAAGGAAACTTAACTGAACAAACGGAATCATTCTTATGAAACAGAATCAACTTTTTACCAGGTCTAAATGTAACTGGGAAAGAATTACATCTGATTCATTAGTTGCAATCAGTCAAATCTAGTTGTTTCAAAAGAGTCGTAGTATTTTAGCAGGGTTGTCTTAGTATTAAAGGAATAACTGTTGCTGGTTACCTGGAAGCGGCTCTTTGAGCCTAAGGAACTGGCCACAAAGTCTCTCCTGTTCAGCTCATTACAGGCTTGACAGAAAAATGATGCAAAGGCAACATTTAAAACATGGTAAATCAATTTCATCCCCAATAGTCAAAATAAACACCACACAATACATAGTATAGGATATACAAGTGTATGATGTAATTTACCTTCAGAGTCATTCTGTGTTACCAACCTATCTGTTAGCTCAGGTATCTGAGGCTGAAAACCAGAAACACATTTAACAAAAACAATAAAAAAAACATTAAAAAAAACATTACATTTAGGCCAAATGTTAGATCAGGGTTACCATCTGTTAATCAGTCTAGCCATTATCAACCCCCTTCCACCACAGAAATCAAACTGTCAAAGGTACAGAGCAATAGCCTAATGGAATATCTGGCCAGAAGCCCTGAGCTCAACTCCCTCTACTAAACGCAGTATCAGTTTCAGTGAACGCCAGTGATTACAATCAACGGCTGAATCAATATCACACCAGGGAAACACACACACACACACACACACACTCACCAACGCCTCTCCCTTCCTGGGGAGCCCACCCTCTGAGGCGGTCTGGCTGTCGGAGATGGGGGGCGAGCTGACACCCTCTGTGCTGGAGCCCTGGTGGTCTGAGGCGGTGCTGGAGGGGGCCGACGGGGCGTGCTCCTGGTACAGCAGGTTTCTCAGCTTCTCGTCCAGTGTCTTGATGGTCCGATCCACAAACTCCACCCTGGGGGGCCCCTCTCCATCAGACTCCCCCGGCCCGCCGCCGCCCCCGGGTCCATCTGGCTGCTGGGAGGCCTGGTGGGCGGGACTCTGGGGCTGTGATGGTGTCGAGGCGCCCCCCCCTCCCCCCACCATGCTGGGCGTGGCGTAGGGCTGCTGCAGGACCACTGGCTGCTGGGGGGGTGGCGGAGGGGGCGGGTCCCCCGACAGGCCGGCCCCTTGGCCGGGCAGGCAGGAGGGGGCGCTGCCCGCGCGCTTCTGTCCCGGCGCGTTCACCTCCAGGGACACGGGCGGGACTATGGGGCAGCATGGGATGTCCGTCACCATGGAGACACAGGGCTCGCGGACTGAGCACGAGCCGCGGCGCCCTGCGGAAGCAGGGGGATTGGTTCCGGGGCCCTGGCCCATGTCGGGGTCCTGAGGTACGGGGGGAGCCGAGGGGGCTGGAGCTGGGGCCGTGGTGGTCAGGGACGGGGCCACGGTTGGGGTAGAGACTTGGGGAGTAGTTCTGCAACTGGACCTGGACAAGGACGTGATGCCCTCTGTACAGGAGGAGGGAACACACGGAGAGGTGAGAAGAAGAGGAAAAAACTGAAGACTGAAGTGAAGATGTCCTGAGGGTGTGTGAGGGGATATTACATCATCACTTGTCTTTCCCCATCAGAGCTCCGTCAGCCAGTCACAAAGCCTGCCCTTCACCAGAGCCTCTGTAGCACTGATGTTATATAACTGACCCATACGCAGAACATGCAACACACACTCAGTCAGGCAAACACACACACACTAATACCCAACATTATTTACCCACTGTCTTTTATGTGTACGTCCGTACATGCATACAGTGTTTTCTCTATTACTATGAGGACCTGAAAGCAAGTCAAATCTGGCAAAGGTAGTACAGTCTGCACCAAATACACTTTTTTGGAATTTGGGTTAGATTTCGGGTTTTGGGATTCTTTTGCTTCCTCACAAAGCTATAAAAAGTGTGTGCGTGCGAGTGTGTGTGTGTGTGTGTGTGTGTGTGCGCGTTACCCTTGGTGTGCGTGCGTGCGCGCCCGTTACCCTTGGCTGTAGAGGTGTCTGATGAAGCCTCTTCTCTGTCTGGCGTTGGCGTCTCAGCCACGGGGCAGATGATGAACCATCGCTTCCCGGTGTGGAGGACTGCCAGAAAGACAGATACACACTTAGAGATACAGATCTACTAACATGAACTACCTGGAGCTCAAGAGAGAATAAAAGATGACCAACCAAGATAGAGCTCTAGAGACAGATGAATTCATGCAAGCAAAGTACCTACACTTAGAGAAACAAACATGCTTGGGGGCAGAGTACTCAGGAAAAACAAATATTCTAACATCTCCCAATAAATACTATGATAGCAGTATATTTTTTCAATGATCTGTGTTAAAGATGCTGGCACACATCTTAGTCAGATTGGGAAACGCTGTGCACTCCAAAAAGGTTAAATCAATTGGCTAGTTTGACTGTCCGTAACAAAATGGGCAGGTGCGTGTTAAGGTGGTTGGCCAAATGCACATCACTCCCCTTTTTCATGACCCCAGATCACTACTCACTCTCAGGCCACAAGTCTCCCTTCAAGTTCCAAACATTGTGTATGAATCATAATCTGTAAATAGTCGTTGTTCTAGCTATTGTTGTAGTTTTAGTTACTGACTTAGCCTATCATTGTTATTACAGTCTTTGGTATCGTCTTAGTCTGTCCATCAATATTTCACTGACTACGTCTGGACGGTGTAGAGTGACAGGTCATTGGGAAATAAAATGAGTATTGCTGTTCATTTTGATTGTATAAATGTTTTAGAAAGTGTGAGGAAATTAAAGGTAGAGTCCTCACAAAAATGGAAAAATAGAAATAGGAAAATTAAAACATCAGGATGCAGTACATCCATGCATTATTTACAATGCATTCAGAAAGCATTCAGACCGGTTTGGTAAATTTTGTTACATCACATTATAAAATGGATTAAATAGACCCCCCCCCCAGTCTACACACAATACCCCATAAAAGAAAAACTGGCTAAGAAATATTTGCAAATTTATGAAAAATATTTTATACATCACAGAAATATTAGATCCAGAGTCAATCCAGATATCTGGGGACCAAAGTGAAAACCTGATAGCGGTATGAAGAGAATGACTCGCACCCACCCTGAGGCGAAGACTGATAGCAGTAGATAGGAAGATAGGACAGAGACCACAGCACAGACAGATGTCGCAGGGGACAGAGAACCGTTCATCATCTAAACCTCGTCGACCATAATATCCTCCAGTCTGGGACTGTAACATCCCGTCATTTATCTGTCGTTGGTATACAGACCTATCAAAAACTAATTGAGGGCCTGATTAGTGTCTTTTCTGAGTGGATGTGTAATAAGGGTTGGGCTGGAGATGAAGTGCAGACAATGTGGGCATCAGGCAGCCAAGCCTTACCGTTCTGCTGGTACACCAGCTGGGGTGAATTCGGTGTGGCCGTCTTTGAACCCTTGTGAGGGACAGAAGCATTAGAAATGGCAGGCACACAAGAGTATCACTTCCAGACAATGAAGCTTGAAAGGGCTTTCAACAATGTCACCTTGTCGGCCCTCTGGATGACAAATTAGGTTAGCCAAGTGTCCCATCAGCAAAGAAAAAGATTTTCTCTGGGTGGTGTTTTGTTGGCAGCCCTTCTCACAAAGCCATCTTGACCGTGTAAAAGGATCTGAAAAGCATCTGAAACCGACCACAAAGTTGGCCGCAGCGCCCCTCCAAACCCTGTCCACCATACCCTCTCACCTCTCCGCCGAGCATGACAGCCCCGTGGTTCTGCTGGGGACTCCCGGCGTGGTCGGAGCCCCTCTCCCCTTCAGCGTCCTCACTCAGCATGTCCTCAGCCTTGTCCACAATGTCCTTCAGCTGCTCTATAAACATCTCCTTCTCCAGGAGCAGGATAAAGTCGTTCTCCACCTGACAGACACAGAGGCACCATCAATCAGTGTCAGGTCCAATTTAAAGCTTATTACAAAATGGTCTCATCTGGACTCGTCTTGGATGAGAACTGGGCTGGGTCTGTGTGAATGTGTTGTAAACCCGCCTTTTCAATGTTAGGCTAATTGCATCCGTTTTGCAAACATTGTCAGATTTTTGAGGGAATGGCGAGAAACAAAAAGTAATGTGCAAAAATTCATCATCCCCAAACAAAAGAAACCCTTCCAGAATATAAAGGACCAGAGTTTATGGAGAGTTTTTGCTGCAATGCAGTGGAGAACAAAATCACCCAGTTGTTAAGTGCCTTTAGACATGAAAGAGCATCAGTCACTAAGAGCTAGTTGGAAACACACACACACACACACACACACACACACACACACACACCAGGAGTATATATTTTTGTCAGAGCTACAGTGCGTGTCTGTGATGTTGAGATGGCGACAGATATTCAGCCATACAAACGTTTGTGGGGTCCCTCGGCTGTGGAGGTTTTTCAGAAGCCTGTGGAGGGAAGCAACAACCCTCCAGAAGATTACTGGCCTGATGCGGCAGCTCGCTTCTTTGCCAGACTAGCGGCCCCTCCTCTAACCGTACCATGTAAGTCGCAATTTCCTCAGGCGCGTCCCCGTCCAGGTCGAACTTGAAAGTGACCATCTTGTGGTTGTGCGTCTCCAGCTGACACTCGACCATCTTGTCACCCGTGTTACACACCTGTATCGGGGGGAGGAGCAGGTGTCAGGCACACGGAGGCGTGCAGGTCTGCGTAAGACCGCCGTGACCGTAGGTCCCGTACTCACGTTGAGCATGCCGAGCTTGGGCTTGTTGATCCTCTCCTGGCGCGAGCGGGTGCGCGTGGACCGCCGGTGGTGTTTCCGGACCTTGCAGTCGCCCTTCCCCGACCCCTGGGTTCCCTCGTTACCGTCGCTCATCTCCTTCCCCGAGGTGGCGTCCGAGTTCACACTGGGTCGGGCAACGTGACGGAAGGACAAGGACAATGAGACGGACTATACGGCGTGGCTTATGATTTACGCAATGACTCCAGACACCTGCAAGCCTGCACTGAACCTGGTGAACTGGGGCCTGGTGAAGTGCGAGTACATCTCAAATGTTCATTTATCCGGTACGTGCATACAAAATGGAAGCTTAACGATCCGGTCTATTGAGATTAAAAAAGAGAAATCGGAGGCCCGTATACACGCTTTGATCCAGGGGAAATGGTTCGTCATAATGTAATGCTTGTTACAGCAACACATTTCCAGCACGTACACTAGGGAGAAGAAATGGCATCCGGTTCTCCCTGTTGCCAAATAGTTTATAAATAAACAGTCGGACAGCCTCCCACATGCCCAGCAGTACAATCATGATGTATACATTTAAACCGCAACAAGCCTGGGCAACACTCCACAACCATATCACCAAAACCGTGGGATTCCACTTCCACTATTGATTCCACAGCACCAAATCCTTCCCGGTGCCATTTGGCAGACTAGACTAATCCTGATAGAGGGCGATGGGCATTGCTGAACGACTCCGTCCCTCCTAGTCTAGAACACTCCTAGTCCCTCCTAGTCTATGAATATCTACGGCAGATAGCCCGGGTTCTCCATCATACCTGTCGTAGGAGCAGCTGGCTCCTGAAGCCTGCTTCTCTGCTCCAGGATCCTGCAGATAAAACACAACCCAGTGAGCCAGACGGCACATACAAACAGATACAAACAGTTCATGTTGTGAAGGGAGGGAGGGCGGGCAACTTGACATTCTAAATTCACAACGCGGACTTTGATTGACGGGGAGGTGGAGGTTTGGTTGACTTCTAGGGGGGAGGTCTTAAGGCTCACGGATGACACACGCCAGGTTAATCCTCCTTACCTCCAGACTGGACTCTGCCGGAGCCGATCCAGATGTGACCGTGTTCCCCGGGCCGCTGCCGACGGCACTGGCTTGGTTCTGCTGAGTCAGGCAGGTGCTGGCAGGGCCTGCAGCTGATGCCTGGGAGCCAAGAGGCTGCGGCGCCGTGGGTTGGCTCTGGGCCTGATGCTGGGACTGAGCTCGGGTTTGGCTGGGGTTCTGGTTGAGGTCGAGCTGGGCTGCGGCAGTGACCGCGTCCGGCCCGCTGTGTACCGTAGAGGAGAAAACGACCGACTGGGAGGGAAGTGGAGGCTTGGCAGAGGGGACTGGATCTGAATGTTGGCTTTGGGCCAGAGGCTGGACCTGCTGAGTGAGGACACACACACGGACACTTCAGCTATATAATATTGCGGGGAAATGTTCATCATATCCATGCAAGACAAACATCTAGCTCCACGAACAGCTTTGTTCCCTCCCAGGCCTGCCATATTTACCTGTGTAAAGGTTTGTGAGCAGGGCCGGGCCAGCTGGGAGACAGTGGGGAGCTGTGGGAGCGTGGGGTGTTTGCTCTGCATTTGTCCAGGCAGTGAGATGGGGTGGGAGTGAACAGGGTGTGTGTGAGAAGGGTGTGCGTGAAGGTGTGCATGAGTCAGAGCGCTCTGTGCCAGACCGACGGGGGGAGCCTGCTGACTCTGCCGCACAGTGGGGGAGACTATCTGGGGTGCAGCGGCGGGGGGAGCCAGGGCGTTTTCTATCTGTGAGGGGGCGACGGACGAGATGGACGGGGGAGGAGGGGCCGGCTGGCCGGGGGAGAGGTAGAGGGGAGACAGAGAGGAGGGACAGGACTGGGGAACGGGGCAGGGGTGAGGGTCACATCCAGTCTGAGAGGACACTGCTTGGATGTTGGGATACAGTGAGGGAAACTGGGAGGAGAAGAACAAGGGCAGAGTGAGAAAGAATCAGAGGAGCGTCTGGAGGCTAATGGTGATTTATAAACCAGACTGACAAGGCAAGCAGAAGGAAAACAGAAAAAGCCATGCCCTAAATGGGATGTTATTAGAAACAGATATATCCTAACCTATAACTTAACTCCAAACTAAAGTCCTTTTTAATCTTTAAACAGCAATAAACTCAACTAGTACACAGCTGTCTAGAGAGTGTGCGATGTAAAAAGAACTCAGGAATAAAGGCTAATCCACACACACAGAAGTAGGGGCTACCTGGGGAAGGTGTGCTGCTGGCAGAGAGGGAGTGACATGTAGTTGCTGCAGCGGTTGAGGGACGGGCGCCTGGACCAATGGCTGCGGAGGATGCGATGCCTGAGCAGGCAGACCCGATGATTGGTGAAACGGGGAAAGGCCTTGACCAGCAGGGACATTCTACATACAGAGCACAAGTGAGGGAGAAGGCAAACAGAAAGAGACAGAGAGAGGAAGCTGGGTGAGGGGGAAGGTCTCTGGTTCTCTCTCAATTGGACATGTGCCTTTCCTGCTATTGACCCAAATCAGAATGACATCAGCATTGGCCCCCGTCTGGCCTTGTGAGTCAGACTGGGGAGGCTGTAGCCCAGGTCAGACACCACGCGGCCGAGGCACGGGCAGATGCAGCAGATCAAACCACTATTATCACGGTTATTATTCTCCATTACCGCTCCTTTTGGCCACACTCAGAGGAAACTAGTTCATTAGGCTTGTACTGCCTGTGTTAGTCACCAAACACCACAGCTCACCAACTCCCACAGCTGGTCGTCATCCCAAGAGAAACAAAACAAACCGACAGGAAAACCAAAAACGGCAGGCATACGTAAACACACTGTTGATCTGACACAAAGGACACTCAGTGCCTTCCTCCTCTCTCCCACACAGGCATTGAACACATTTTGTGTATTAATAGGAACTGAGATCTACCTGGTTCAGGAAAGCTGGGTTGTAGAGATGGGGTTGGTACTATGAGGAATGAAAACACAGGGTCAGAGAACCGAAACTCAGAACTGAAATCGGAATAAAAAAAAGGGGAGAACTCCTACACATCTCTCTGCCACGTTGTGTCAGGCCAGGCCAGCACATCGCAGATCAGACCTACGAACGTTTGCAACTGACCCTCGCGGTAAACAGCGTTAGGAGACGTGCATGGCGCCAACCTCGGCCTGTCACGTTGACTCTACGCTCACCTGTTGGCGTTGCGGTGGTGGGGCCGCCTGGAGCTGGCTGTGGTGCGCGGTAGGCGTCGTATCGCCGGCCGGCTGTTGACCCCCGGGGGGTGCCGGGAAGTCATGAGCGGCTGCAGCCTGCTGAGCAGGAGCAAATGGGTAGGCCTGACCCGTCACGCTGGGTTGAGCGGCGGTGTAGCCCGCTGGCGTCTGCTGTATGTGAGCCGCTGCTGATGGGTAGCTCTGCAAACCAGCGGTCTGTTGCCCGGTCAGCGTGGTTGCGTTCGGGTAACTCTGGAGGGTGTGGGCAGGTGAACGGTAGCTCTGGACGACTGCAGGCTGTTGGACAGCGGGCGTCGGCTGGCTCTGTTGGGGTAGGTGGCCCTGCGGAGGCTGCGGGCCATGTCGTGGGGAGGACTGGGGGACTGGCTGGCCGTGTTGCTGGTGAACGGGGGGCGGGACAGCCTGTTGGCTGTGATGCACGGGATTAGACTGGCCCGGCTGCACACCGAGGGGCACGGCGGAGGCCGGAAGACTGTGCGGGGCGGGGCAAGGCTGGGCGAGGGGCGCGACGCCTGGAAGGCCCTGAGCAGGGAAACTGGGTATAGGTACGGAATGGACCACACTCGAAGCCACTGACGCATAGGTCAGCGTGGGCACGGTCGGCGGCAGACGCACCACCGCAGACGGGTAGCTCTGTGCGGCCGCTACGCTAGCTGCCAATGCAGTCTGTTGGACGGGCGCAGCCACCGCTGAGTAGCCTCCCACCGTCGAGGCTGGTTGCAGAGTCAGAGGCGGGTAGCCGGCGGCGGTTTGAGTCCAATGCCGCTGACTCGGGACAACGCAACTTGGAGCGGTCGAAGTTTGCTGGATGGGCAGAGTTGGCACGGCGACGCTCGCTGCGGCCTGCACCTGCTGAGGGGGCGCGCTTGTCGCCGAGTAGCTCGCCGCGGATTGCTGAATCGGAACGTTCGTGGCTGAATAGCTCGCCGCCGTCTGGGGTAGAGTCGGAGCTGGGTAGATCTGTCCGGTGTGAGGGTTCAGCTGGAGAGCTGTAGTCGATGCAGGGTAACTGGCTGAGGCCGGTGTTTGTTGTAGCACCGCGGCGGAGAAGCTAGCTGCGGTGGGTGTCAGTTGGGCGGCCATGGGAGCGGTGGGGTAGCTCTGGCCAGGCTGGAGGTACTGCAGGGGGGTCAGGGTGGGAGCGGGCTGGACCTGGAGGGACCCCTGGTTCGGAACCAACGGTTGCACAGCACTGGGCTGAGAAGGAGACGGAGACACTGGTTAGAGAGGCAGAGATATTGCTTTTAGGTCCTAATTTAAAGTGTGAAATATTTTAAAATGAACACGCTAGACGTGACAATGAGGAAAACAGAGGTCAATGTGTTAACCGGGAAAAACACAGGATGTCAGTGAACGGGTTAAAACAGTACTACAAACACCTAGACAATGAGCAGGGCTGGCGGAAGCAGCAACAGGTGTGGACTAAAGAAAGCAGAAGGGGGAGTGAGGATACTGGATATTAGAAAAGGGACACAGCCATCAGTCATTCCCTTCTGTTTGCAGCCACCGGAAACATTCCACGGTCAGGGACATCTGAGCGGGTGGTTAAAGACAGGTTTTGCGTTATGCCGTTTGGTCAGTGAAGCAGAAACAGAAGACTTAACATGAAATAAAAAAAACAGGCCAGCTGAGGTCAGCGGAGGGTTAGAGGGCCAGACAGTTGGCAGCATATGAGGGTCCTCCGGAGAACCGGCTTGTCCGAAGCGCACCGACAGAGCCAGGGAAAGACAGGACTTTCCCTGTGGAAGTTTGAAGCTCAGCAGAAGACACACAGTGGGGTCCAGTCCAATGGCAGCACTAGAGGAGCGTCCTCTACAGTGAGGTGGGCTGAGACCCGGCAGTCTGGGATCATCTCCACAGTCTAAAGTGGCTTCCTCTCACCTGCTCTACCCAATGTGCCCAGACAAGGAACTGGACAGGTGAAAGCAGCAAATACCTTGTTTGCTTTCACCACATTGCTTTCACTGAACCGTGGATGTCAATTCAGTGTAGATTCAGCAGGGCCAGTTCTAGACTTTTGGGGGCCCTAAGCAAAATTACGTTTGGGGCCCCCTCCCCAAGCAGTCCCTAGCCGTTGGGGCCCCCTAGCGGTCAGGGGCCCTAAGTGACAGCTTACATCGCTTATGCCTGGAACTGGCCCTGAGATTCAGAGGAGACATGGAGAGAACGCCTCTACAGACCATTGAGAGATGTCTCCCTTGCGTGACCTACCACTCCCAGGGCCCCGGGGGCTCGCTGCTCCCCAGAGTAGCTGGCTCTGCGGTCCTGAGGGGACTTGGCCGCTTCGCCGCTGCAGGGTGACTTCAGACTCTCGTCCCCATAGCTCCGCGCGGGCCGCTGGGCTGCGGGCACGTGGAGGAGAGAGGCCGGGCCCTGGTTGGACAGGACGGTTTTACGACTGATGATGTTCAACAGGTTCATCTGTAGCACGGAGAGGTCCGAGAAGTCACTGCCCACGTGACCTTGACCGCGGTGCCCTCCCGTCGCAGCGGATGTCCCTGTGGTGGGGGGGTGGTGCCGGTGGGGGCAGGCACAGGGCAGGGGTGGGAAGGGAAAGGCGGTGTACTGCTTGTGCAAGCCCTCTCGTGAATTGGACAGCAGCAAAGAGAGACACGCCCGACACAGGTGGTTTCTGGGAGCGCCTTGGCGGTGGTGGTGGTGTTGAACGGAAGAGTGCAGGCACGGCAAAGCGCTGAGGTCCGAGTGCCTCCGCCCCCCTGTCGTCCCCTCCGCCACACAGAGCCCTCTACGGCCGCGGGCTGATTCCGACGCGGGCGATTCTATAGAAGAGTCACTGTGACGTCGGGCCTCTGAGTGCGTGGGCGACGGGGGGGCCAGGAGGTCGGGGGCACGCAACACACTCGGGGAAGGGAAGCCGTCCTCTGCCTCGGAGTGGAAATCTGACGGGCTGCTCTCGGATTTGTTGTCTGGCGAGAGGAAGGCGGGACTTGCAGCTTGTGGTTGGCTGCAGGGCCTGCAGGTCAGAGGTTGAAGCAGCGTGCAGAGATCAATGTTGTTGTCGTTATCTCTCAGAGGGTCAATGACCGGGGCGCTCACTCTCCTAGCCCCTGCTCCTACTCGGAGCGCCGGGACCAGGGCTGCTTCCCATCCCTTGCCCTTTTCGTGGGACCGGGGAATTCCCGGCCGTTCTGAAGCAGAACACGGACCACTGTGCCGACACTGAGCCCACATAGGGACCCACAAACAAAACATGTTACTCAAAAACAGCACACAGCTCATTATCCACAACCAAGACATCAAAGTTCTTAAACACTAAAAACATAAGAATGGAGGGGATGGGGATGAACGGCACAAACCGAAGTGAGTACATGACAAACATAATGCATGTTTCTATGTAAATGTATGTGCAATGTTTTACAGTGCATCTTAGACTGCATGTAGTTAGTTAATGACAGTTCACATGTGCCGTGTTGTGTGTGTGTGTGTGTGTGTGCGCGTGCGTGTCCGTCCGTCCATCTATGCTAATGACTGTAAAGTGCAAATGGGTTGCGTGCCAGTGTGGCGCAGACCTGCTGCGTTGCCATGGTGACAGGCTCCAATAAGGACTGGTAGAGGACGTTGTGCTGGCTCTTGTGGGAGTCAGAGTACACAGCAGAGCCCAGGCCGCTGTCAAAGTTACTGTCCGCTGCAGGAGACACAGGAACGGAGGTCAGTGCTCGCAACACGGCAGGCCACCGGGAGACAAACAAACCCACCCAAACTACCGCAGAAATCAAACGCTGTCGTTAAAGATCAAAACGACCTCGCGACGGCAATATCAAATGCGAGCGTGTGACAGGGAGATTCACGTGTTGAGGCATGCGCTCGTAGAGTCTCACATGTGACAGAGGTGGTGCTGGCCGGAAGGTTACACAGCCTGGCGTGCTGCTCTGCCTCCAGCTCGTCGGGCTCCAGGAGACAGGGCGGTCCCGCCTGCGTAGCCCCGGCGGAGGTGCCCTGGGCGGGGACAGCTCTGAGCCCCGCCTCACCCTGGTCTGCAGGGGGTCCGGCCGACACGGTCCTCTCCCTCCTCCATTTGATCAGTGCCACACGGTCCCGGATCGACTTCCCCACAATCTTAGCATCGCTCTCATGGAAGAACCCCGACTCCACCTGTCAGGTAGAGGAGAGGCGTGTGGGAACAGGGCTATTTTTAGAGTCGATGTGTTAGATGAAAAGCAAACGCAGAGAGAGGGGGAGCGTGAGAGAGATAGAAAGGAGGCGTGAGAGCAGGAAGGGGATGAGATGGAGAATCTATTTTAAGACGAGAAAACCGAGGCGTGGAGGATTGTTTCCCCTGTCAGCAGCAGGGATCAGAGGGTTCAGAGAGAACAGTCTGCCTGTCTTGAGGACAGGTGCATGCAGAGCTACAACATTCTCTTCAGCAGGTTTGGAGTTCAAGTCAATTCATGTCAATGGCATTTTATAGTTGCTTGTACAAACCATCTTACTGGCACTGTATTCATATAGCAAAACAACATTTGAGCTTGGCAGCTCGAGAAGGTTCCTATAAAGCAAATGTGATAGAAGGGTCCAGACACATTATATTGGCAATTTCACTGTTTTGAGACTACTCAAAACCAGACTGAGTTCCTCAATCCACTTTCTATAGTACATCGTCTGTAGTAGAACGTGGGCTGAAAGAAACTGAACTAAAGCCTTGACCTTTAAACACGATAAAGCTTTAAGTATAATAATAGGGAAGGGACAAACCCACAATAGACTTCCTCATCTCTTATTCTGCAGTATGAGGGCGAACAAACTATGAACAAAGTCCACAAAAACATCCTCACACTCACCGGCCAGATGACCACTTTATTACGTCCGTTTTTTTTTTTTATATGCACATCTAAAGCCCAGCCCTCAATTAAACCAGATCTATATTGTTTTGTCCGAGTAACAAAAAATAAGCATATTTTTTTTCTGCACTGATACCATTTTGGAGCCGTACTTAAAATAATGAAAGGCGGCTTGTCAGCACAATGTTTAAGTTTTTACAACTGGTGAAAAATAATTAGAAATAAAACAAAAAATAATTTAAAATAGATTTGACAAGCTAAGCAAAGAAATTTATATTTTTTATTGTAATCATATTGCACGTGTGCAGCAATTATACATGCTGTACACATGCATTAGCATGCTGCTCTAGAGTTCACAGAAGTATGGTGCGATAAATAAACTGTGGCCATTTTTCTGTGGGCAAAAACACCTTTTAAATGAGGTCAGAGGAGAATGGCCAGACTCGTTCAAGCTGACAAAGGCCACAAAGACTTAAAGAACCAAAGCGGTGTACCTCTGAACGCACAATGGGTCAAATTTTGAAGCAGATGAAGGCAAAAGGTACACAGTAGATAGTTGTACCGAATTACAAGATCAGTGAGTGTAGAAACCATAAAGCTTTGAGTATAGTCAAAGATTTTCATAACTAAACCAAGATAGCCCTGAAGCGTTCGACGTTAATGGGTGGCCTAGTGATGCAGAGTGGGCAGAGCCAAGCATTCTGTGGGGCAAAATTAGTGCGTTACAGTTACAGTTAGGAAACACCTGGAAGTGTGCAATAACAATTTGCCCTGCACTGATATTTTTAGAAACTTTGCCAAAGGCAAATAGTGATTATTCTCTCCATTCACACACTAGTTATAAGAACCGAAAAATCTATTGGGACCTGATGTTACTTCAATGACAACATCTGCAGAAGGTCAGCCCAGTTCATCATAGGCTTCCACTGGAATGGTGACCTAGCACTCTCTAACATGCCACTAACATATAACATATAACCAGAAAATAAAAAACAATATGTTAAAGGCCTCATTAATAGATGTTATGATCTAAACGGTCCATTTATTGTCTTTAAATGGTTTGTTATAGGAGACGCAGATAAATGTGTCTTTCATAGAGGGGAATAAGATAGTTTTGCTTTCACAATAATCATTCACCAGTAGCAGAGTTCACGACCTGAGACCCGAGTCCTGACAGTCAAGATGAACGGCATCTCCCATAATGCTCGTCTCTAGAGAAATGAGTCAGGGTGATTGAAGATGTTGAGTGCTGACCACACAGCCCCACTGTGCCTTGGGCCACATTCCTCTTCTCCCCTTAAATACAATCGTTACAGCAAAACCTTACATTTCCCCCAGCTCAGCACAGAACAGACAGAGAGAGAAAGGAAAGGAGGTTAGCTTGCTGCCTGCCAAAATAATCAATGGTCCTGATCCTTTAGTAACAAAAAGCACTGAGGCTTCACCCATTCATAATGACACACGCACGCACACTTCCAGCTTATACACCGTAGCTAAACCCGTGACCTCGTAACAAAAACAACCGTGAAACTCACCCACACATGGACAA
>JACXGI010009735.1:0-20453 GCA_016801175.1 Esox masquinongy | reverse complement strand
AGCTTTAATTAAGCAATTTATTTCCGAGTGGTTTCACGAGCCAAAACATTTATCGACAGACATGACTAATTGGCGGTTGCATTAGGCAGGACAGAAAAGCAGCATTGAGAGGGACGGCCACACTTGTGTAAATCAAATTAATTTATAGGAAACAGTCCTTTTTTATGTTTCTAACTACATATTTAGATTCAACAAAAGCACATTACTATTGTCCAATGCACATTTGGGCAGCCTGATAAGCTGCATTTCCGCTGTCAAAATGTGTGCCATAGCCAACCAAGTTTTGGTTTAAATTAGCTTGTGTTTGGTCTTAAATATTCTTATCAGCACTGCCTGAAGTTCTTTCTTTCGATCACTTTTTAAGGACACACCTCAAAATGTCCTCTTCCCGCCCCCTGAGTGCAAACAAGCTGAGATAAGGCAGGTAAATGAACAACAGAGGACAGTTTTTTAACAGGTCAAAATTGCCAGCAAAACTGCATTTGACACCTAACTCCAGCGTAACATAGAATCCTGAGGGTCTCAGGAGTGCTGAATATTCTGAGGTCAGTTCTGGAGAGAGTACATGATCAGAACTGTTTTCAGGAGAAGAATATTCACTGTTTTGATGGGGACATGTTTATGCATATTTCAAGCAGTATTATTATTTTGGTGGAGTCCACATTATTAAAGAGCATTTCAGGGAGTCTGAAGAAGTCAGCCAGTGCTCTTGTATAACATAACTAGTTGTTATCCCCTCATTCTAAATGTACGATAAAAATCCCCTCACTTTTACCTACTTATGTAAAATACTGTACCCTAACTTGTTTCTAAATGACAGACCTAGGTTCAAATACGTGTTTATTTAAATTCACTGGAGTATATGTTCAAAAACAGTAGAATATCAGTAACATATCAAACATTTGAAACCAGTTTTGATTCCATTTCTTACAGTGTGTACTGGGACTACGCTATGACAATCCGGCTGGAAGAAATTGTTTATTTACACTGTCATCAGCAGGGTAGGTCCACCAGTGGAGGGTAGTGTGCAGACACATTGGTGCATATTGTTACGTCTGAACTGTAACAGCTGAATATTGCATGGAAGCTGTCTGCTAGCTGCTGATATCTACAACAGCTATTTCCTGTTTATTGAAAGTCATGCAGGATCATGCATCTGCAAAAACAAATTCACTGTTTTTTTGTGAATTTGTTTGTGGACGATGAATGGTATATTATTGTCTTGGCAGTGGACAGCGGGGGCACGGTGGTGCTGGTGAGCCAGGACGGCATTCAGAGACCCCCCCTGCGCTTTCCCAGAGGAGGGCACCTGCTCCAGTTCCTTTCCTGCCTGGAGAATGGCCTGCTGCCCCATGGCCAGCTTGACCCTCCGCTCTGGTCTCAGAGGGGAAAGGTCAGCCTTGGATGTCTGCTCACAAGGGACTGAGAGAAGGGGGCACGAGGAGGATGATCTATAGTCATTGGTTCAATACAGCCAGTAGTTCTGTATTTTATTTTTAAATGTTTAGAAAAATCTTCAGTTACTTTGGCTCCTGGTTTAAAAAAAAACAAAGACCCTGTGCAGTGATTGCAAAATAGTTGTTTGATGTCTAAACAAAAAATGATACTAATTGTTTTAGATTAAAAATACCTTAAAAATGTTGTTGGCATTTAGGCTAATTAATCTAACATTGACCTCATTTTTGATTCCAGGGGAAGGTGTTCCCTAAACTGAGAAACAGGTGTACACAAGGATCCTCGGACTCTGTGTCCGATAAGGAGGAGGACGAGGCCACAGATTACGTCTTCCGTATCCTGTTCCCCAACAGCCAATCAGAGTTTGGTACGTGACCCCACCCCTTTTCCTGAGCTCTGGGGACATCCTGGTTTTCATTTAATATCCTGCTTCCCGTTTGTTCCATGACAACTGTTCCTGTGGTCACCTCAGGTGTTCCTGGAGTGATGATCTCTGTTCATTTTCTGTCCCACTGCCCTCATTGTCCGTTCCAGTGACTGTAACCCACCCTCCCCACCTTCCCCCCGGGGCTCCTCTCCTGGCCCGCTCCTTCTCCACCCGCCTCAGAGGACAGCCCCCGTCCACAGGAACCCTGGTAGTCCCTAAGCGCTCCTGCAGCGCTCCTGGAGACCCCACCCCCCCCACCACAGGGACCAGCTGTAACGTTGCCGCGCCTCAGTTCCTCCGTCTCCCGTCTCTCTGTCTCACTTTCCTTGCTTCAATGGCCGCCTCGCCTCGCCTCACCCTGCAGACCTTTCGAAAATAGCCCCTCGTCACACACCCACTGTCCCCTTTCCTTAACCTCATGCCCTCTTGTAAAAAAGGTGGATGACAGGCTGCCAACTGTCCTTCGATCGGTAACAATGAAACTTTATGTCGAGGTAGCTCACAAAAAGGTTTAAAGTAGCTTGAGTTAGTATGTGCTTGTGAGACCCAAAAGGCTGTGTCGTCATTACAAGACCGGCAGATTGTTCACCCTTTGCAGATTAAAATGCTTCGACTAACCCAAATGTCCTTGTTGATATGCTTCATTTGCTCTCTAAAGCCACCTATAAGACCGCTGTTAACCATTCCTCTGCATTAATAACAGGCCCTGCTCTATCTGTTTAATTTGGCTGTGATTTTGTCCTGGGAATCATGACGGGCAATGTGATTCAGCTGTGAGTTGTGCAGTTAGTCTAATGTGTTTCCAACATCCCACTGTGTGCTAACCTTGATGGGTTTGTGTGTTCTGTGGTTCAGTGCCTCCGGAGCTGATGGACCAGGGGGCCACCATGTGGCAGCCCACCCCCAGGAAGTCCTCCTGCTCCTCCTGTAGCCAGGGCAGCTTCTCAGACGGAGGGCCTCCTAATGGGTGCAACCACGAACGGTTAGAGACTGACAACACACAGCTGCTCACCCAGCCATCATTCCTGTTCAGAACCGGGTTCAGATACTACTTCATGTCTTTCAGATCGCATTCAGGAAACGCGAGCTTAAGCACGGCTTTGGTATTTTGCAGTTTTTGTTTTCCCAATTACATTTAAACCAGCTTATTGTGGATGTGTCAGTGAGGGCATTACCTCGGTGCGGATGTGACAGCTAAAGTCTTCTGGATTTTGGTGAAATAACAGTTGAACTAAATTAATGTATAAATGTATTGTATTTGAACCTATTTCTGTGGCTGTGTTACTGTAAATATTGATTCGGTAGAGCGTACTATATTATGTAGTTATCTCATAGTTTGAAGTATACTGTTTCATTACATAAAGGACACTGTTTACTGTGACCCTCTGCAGAGCCCCTTTAAAGCTGCTGTGTGACCAGATGAAGTATCAGATCATCTCCAGGGCCTTCTATGGCTGTATGTAATTCTGTCATTCTTCTGTGATTCTGTGATTTCTCTCTTCTCAGATAATGTACAACTGACTTTACTATCAAACCATTCATCATCTTGTTTACTGTCCAAATATTAAATGTCAGAGGTGTTCTGTTACGACTTGGTGGGCGTGGCTATAAGGAAGACAGTGATGTGGAACAATGACCAAAGTTACACTTCACGCCATCCTAAGCTAGCGTATTTATTCAAATTGAAGGCCCGCCTAGATTCTTAAACTGTAACTAAACAAACACGCTCATGCACAGGGCATAACTGAAGGTAGAGGAAACCTGGCTGGGCTGATACCCAGACTCCCTCTTTCACTTGTGGTTCAGTCACTTCCTCTAGTGGGGAGCCATGCTCACGGTCCTCAAATACACATCTGGAGAGCTCGTCCTAGAATGTCCTGCCAGGAGCATTGTGTTAGTTGTCGCAGCCCCATTAATGGCTCAGCGAGAGAGAGTGCGGCATCACCTGTTGCGGCCTAAGCCTGCTGGTTGTGTCACGTTAGCATTCCGCAACACCATGTCACCTCCAACCTCAGGACCTCGGACAGAGGAGTTGTTGATAGCGGTGGTGTTTTGTATTCCAGGGCTGGCTTACTGTCGTCATCTGTCCACTGTGCGCACGCATCTCTCGGCCTTGGTCAACCACGCCATCGTGGCGCCTGATGTGCCATGCGATGCCTTCGGGGGCCTCACTGCCAAGGTGTGGAGGAGGTTCCTTCAGGACAGCACAGTAAGCATCCCAGTCAAGTCATCAACAACATCGCTAAGGGTGTCATGTACGCCATCACACACACACGCACACACTGTGCAGCCAGCCTAAAGCCCCATGGCGACAGCGTGCATTCATTAATTTGAAAGGATTACTATAGATTGCTGCTGAGGCAGATGGTAATCTTTCTGGGTTCAAAATGCACCCAAACACAGTGAGTGATGTGCGCACTGACTCATCCTGTATACATACATTAGACTCATTCATTAATCTTCACATGGCTGACACATTCTTAGTCACAAAACAAGCTGTACCCAAGCGTGACTAATGTGCAGCCAGATGGCGTAACAACGGCTGACATTTTCATGAGAGGCATTCAGTAAACTAACCAATGGGAGGTATTCAGTTGACTAGCCAATGGGAGGTATTCAGTTAACTAACCAATGGGAGGTATTCAATTGACTAAACAATGGAAGGTATTCAGTTGACTAACCAATGGGAGGTATTCAGTCGACCAGTGGTAGGCAACCATTCTGATGTTTTGCACATTGATTAATAGGGGGATGCTGGTGAAGAATGGATCTAGACAGCCCACTGGACTTTTTATTGTTCGTTTGTTTTTTTGAGTTACGGAATATGTCAGTTTGCGGAAATGTTAGACACTGAAACATTTGAATGAGCTCACCTGGCTCAGTGGAGCAAATGAAACAGTTAAACCATTAAAAACGTGTGACTGAAGCTAATGAAACCATATTTTAGACCCAAACACCAGTTGGGAGTAGGGCTTGCTAAATGTGTTGCAGATGAATGAGTAAGGCCCCACCTTCCCTGCTCTCCAGGCCTATAAGGAGCAGGAACTGCTGCGCCTCGTCTATTATGGAGGTGTTGACCCCTCACTGCGAAAGGAGGTGTGGCCCTTCCTCCTGGGCCACTATCAGTTTGGCATGTCAGAGGCTGACAGGAAAGAGGTCGGTGTCGCTATTTTCCATTGGAGGTCTCCACCAGATCCGTTGATCTCTAACCCCCAGATCTGTTGACCCTTGCTTTGTGACACTGTGTAGGTGGATGAGCAGGTGCGGGCGTGTTACGAGCAGACCATGAGTGAGTGGCTGGGCTGCGAGGCCATCGTGAGGCAGCGCGAGAAGGAGCAGCACGCGGTGGCCCTCGCTAAGTGCCTGTCCCTGTCAACCAGTGTGGACAACCCAGGCACCGTGCAGAGAACGACACACCATGACTCCAGCATCAGCAACGAGGTGACACAATAGACTTAGACACTTAGACCAGGAATCATGGTATTTGTCCCGTTGTGGCATCTTTACAAACACGGGCAGATCGGTTATGAGGTTAGCTCTGTTTTAACGTAGCCAATATTGTTATTTTGTGTTTGATACAATCCCTACAGCCTATGTTGGAGTTTTATCCACCATCTGGATTTAAAATGGAGCCCTAAGTGGCCAATCAAAACATTGTTCCAAGTAGAAATCTACATGTCTGTCTGTGAAGCGTGCCTGTGGGCCTTCCCAGCGTATGCACATTACTGTGGCGCACCGGATACCCATGAGCGCGACGTGTGGCGTTGTCTAACATGTTTTAGATCCTCAATGCCTCAATAAAAAGAAAGTACAGATCATGTACATGTCACATCAGGCTACTCCGGGCACCAAAAATACACTGCCTTCCTGACAGTTGTGTATACTTACAAGGCAGATGTACAGTCGTACATGGCCACATAATTATTAAGCTGTTATGTTGATGTGTTTTCTCCCTTGCTGGTTCTGGTTCTACACATGCCAGTCATCCCAGAGCTGTGGCTCAGACAGGCAGAGTCTGGCTCGCCTACAGAGTGACTCCAGCAGCAGCACCCAGGTATCCTCACACACAAAGACATCTCCTAAAAATACATTAAATATTCCATATCAACTACACATGTAATTCTATGCCCCCGAATATATATTTTACAGTATATTTTATTAATGAGCAAACTGTAAGTAAAATAACCCACAGGGATGAATAAACACACGTCACAAAGCGTGCTCAGTCCCACATTCAAAATGTTAATCGAAGAGTGCTTCTGAAAGACAAAAATAGTTCCATGATAGTTTATCGTATTCATATCAAGGAACGCATTTCATGTTACAGCTGTAAAACTCCCAGCGTTCCTAAACAATGTGATTACAATCTAGTTTTTAGAAGCTGTATGGATATTCTTAAGTGACCAACATTCCTCAACCCCACACCCTCTCCCTCGTTAGTTTTTTCATATCCTCCCATCTCTATCCCTGCACTAGATTGGCTTTCCTTGTTGCTTGTTTCTTCAGGTGTTTGAGTCGGTTGAAGAGGTGGATCAGATTGAGACAGAGCCTAGGAGTGAGGAGGCCAAGCAAGTCACCAAGATCAATGGAGAAGCCCAGCCCAATGGCACCAGCTCCCCAGATTCAGGGCACCCCTCCTCTCGCAACTTCTCAGTCACTTCTGGCCTGTCAGACCGCTCTATAAGCACAGAGGATAGCACAGCACCCGACACCACCCCGAAAACCACCACAAACGCTACTGCACAGATGGCCCCAGACCGACAGAGCCCAGTCAAATTCCAACGGGAAGACTTACTGGCAGATAACCCAGATGTCCAACCCGCAGGCCCACCAGAGGAGACGGACCTCCAGGCCAAGGACCCGCCAGAGAAAGAAGAAACACAGAAGGACCGGAATGTGGCCCAAGAGACTTCTGCAACCATGACAGATGTCGAAATGGTCAAAAAGATAGTGACGGTAGAGGCCGTGAAGATGGGAGAAGAAAGACCGACAAAGACAGAACCAATGATGCTAGACAGCCTGAAGATAGAGGCAGAGAAGAGGTCTGAGACTGCATCTAATTTGATAAATGGGGTAAAGACCATTAAGAAGGACAGACAGTCACGAAAAGCAGAAGTGGAGGTTGTAGAAGAAACCGTGGGTTCTAAAGAGTCTGAGGCAGTAGCAGCAGAAATGGAGAAGGAGACAACAAAATTGGATGCTCTACGAAATTCAAAAGCGGCTGAAGAAACAAAGACTGCTGAAATATCTGTAGTAAAGAAATCGGAAGAAACAGCAATGGAAAAGACAGAAATAGTAGTAAAAACCAATAAGACTGTAAAAGACGTAACAGAAGTGGTAACAGTGGATAAGATGGTGTCACTAGAACAGGGTACTGGGACAAGAGTGGAGGAGGTCACAAAATCTGAGGAATTGGAAAGAAGAGAGGAGGTGACCAGTTTGCCAGAGAAGAATACCAGCCCTGTAGCAGAGACCAGGGTGGCAAGAACAATGGAAGCATGTGGGAGCACCATCAAGTGCCAGGAGGTTCTAGCCACCACAGAATCTGACGAATCTCCCTCCGCCATTGAGATGGAGGAGATCTCCTCGGCCAAAGTGTCCATGGCCCCTCGGTGGGACAGGAAGGCTCCATGTGAGCCCTCTGGGGTCAGAGCTGCTCTTTCTGAAGGCTCAGTTCCCCATCTGGAGCTCCGCCTGGAGGAGGATGAGCAGAGCAAGCCCAGCCCAGAAGGCACAGAGTCTGTCTTGTCGGAAGAGCCCGAAATGGAAAGCCTCTTCTCCCAATTTGACTCCTTGACTGTGGGCAGAGAGCTGAAAAACGAGGCCCTGTCTCCAGTGTCATCCATCGGAACCACCTATTCTGTAGGCAATTGGTTTTCAGAATATGATTTTGGAAAACTAAGTATTTATTCTGGTTTTTCGTAATTCTCTAGTAATTCTCTAACATTTGTGTTGGGGCTGTGCATCTATTTTATAGCAAGAACTGTTGGACATGTATACTCTCAACCTGCACCGCATTGAGAAGGATGTCCAGCGATGTGACAGGAACTACTGGTACTTTACCCCCGCCAACCTGGAGAAACTGCGCAACATAATGTGCAGGTAAAAGAAAAACAATGCCATTTTTGATTCTGTGTTCTTCATTCATAGAAAGTAAAGCTATCAACTGATTTACAAAAGTAAATCGCGAATAATCACGTGAATTGTGTGAATTCCAATTAAAAAAACAGTTTGCTCCCAATGTGGAAGTTGGCCTACTCATTTTTGTGTCCATTTTAGATGTAAATCTCCCTCCTTTCAGAGTCAGTTTTAGATATAAATCTCCCTCCTTTCAGTGTCAGTTTTAGATATAAATCTCCCTCCTTTCAGTGTTAGTTTTAGATATAAAACTCCCTCCTTTCAGTGTCAGTTTTAGATATAAAATCCTTAATTTCAGTGTCATATTTTCTGACATGTGTTAATGCTTTATTGGACAGAAAAGTGGTGAAGGAATGTATTGCTGAACAGTAGGTCAGACACGAACCCACACTGCAGTGGCGCAGACCAAGATACAAACCACACCTCAAACCTAGCTATAGAAACGGGGACATAAATATGTATTGCTCTTAAAAATCCTTGGTTTAACCAGTTTGGGGACATTTATACAGTGAGATTTATACAGTTGGCTAGTTGCGTACTGTGTTGTGTTTGTGCTTTCAAGGATCTGTGTGGAAACAATTATGCTTAAAAATGTATGTAATGGACATAAGCAGAGTATGAGAGGAATCCAGATACCTAGATTCTGTTTATAAGCAATTGCATGAAAGTTAACATCAGAGGCTCATTGACCTGGTTTTTACAGACAAATAAGAGGAAATGCATCTAGGACTGAACAATAGCTTATTTCAGACCAGCAGATGTGTTTTCCATCAATAGTGCTCATTAACCTTAATCATCAGAGACTGGCTACATGACTAATCCATCAATTAGTTAAGGCTGAACCATCAGTAGGACAAAACATAACTTCCTCCCCCTCTGTATTTCTAAATAATAAACCCAATTAGCAATGGCTGATCCATACCTAGAATGAAACAGAGTTCTTTCCCCCTAGCTACTCATAAGTAATAATGAAATTAAAAGTGATAAAAATAGGTTCAACAAAACCTGAATCCACAGCTACATGTGGTAAAAAACGACCTCACTGCAATGAAAATGTAATGCATTATCGCAATATTAACACGGCAGCTTATACAGCTCTAGTTAAAAAGACTGGATATTATTCAGCTCTATGCATTGTTGTCCCCGGGGTAGCGAACACGCCCACAGCCCACAAGCCCTGGGGTGAGTCAGACAGACAGGACAGCTTTCAGGTTTCTCTAGCCACATTCTAAGCCTCCTGACTGAATCGTTGACCGAGTAAAAAAACGTTGGGGGCGAAGAAGCAGTGTTACACCAGTGCATACTGTGTTATGTGATGAGCTCAGATTGGAAAACTGGAAGAATGAACTATTCACAGTACACTGGCTTATGCTTGCAGCTATATCTGGCAGCACCTGGAGATTGGCTATGTGCAGGGCATGTGTGACCTGCTGGCTCCCCTGTTGGTCATTCTGGATGATGGTGAGTTAACATTGTGGGTCAAGGGTGTCAACAATGCATGTTCATCCTTCACTTTCCACCTTGATGGGTGTGATGTTGGCAAAAAAGTATATTTTCTCTGAAATGTGATTTGAGTATTGCTTAACAAAACACACACACACACACACACACACAAAACAAAGCTTAGTTAACAAACACTGTAAGTTAGACTCATCATATGTTATCTCTGTTTCATACCCTAGGTGTTGGAAAGTGAAGACAGTGTAGAATTATTCTATTTCTACTTAACTGAGCACAATAGTTATGTTGCGCTTAAGGGAGGACAACAAAGATGACGAAGCAAAGGCGATTGTGGAGACATTCTTTCTGTTTTCATTCCATCTCTATCCCTGCATTTTCTTCTCTCCCACTGTCTGTAATTCCTCCCTCTCTGTCTCCCTCTCTTTCATCCCTATTTCTCTCCATCTTCTCTTTCTCTCTCAGAGGCCATGGCCTTTAGTTGTTTCACAGAGCTCATGAAGCGGATGAATCAGAACTTCCCCCATGGCGGGGCCATGGACACTCACTTTGCCAACATGCGCTCTCTCATCCAGGTGAGGCAACAAAGGCCTTTTGCAGCTATTTATATGAATATGAATGTATCCGGTTGTTGTTGTGAATACATTAGATCATGTTTAACTTTCTCCTACACTGCCTCCTTGTACCCGTCTGTAGATCCTGGATTCAGAGATCTTTGAGCTGATGCACCAAAATGGCGACTACACCCACTTCTACTTCTGCTATCGATGGTTCCTTCTAGACTTCAAGCGTGGTAGTGATAAACACCCTGCTATGTTTTTATACAGTCAACTAAATGTTGAACAGTCAGGAAGCCAAACAAGCTAACAAGACCTAGGCCTAGATTCAGTCGAAGAGACGGTTATAGACAATTCCTATACCAATCAACAGGGTTGGGTAGGTTACTTTTTAAATGTAATCCGTTACAGTTACAAGTTACTTGTCCACATTTGTAATCAGTAATGTAACTTTTTGATTACTTAAACTCAGTAACGTAATCGGATTACTTTTAGATTACTTTCATATTAAGAGGCATTGAAAAACAAATAGGAATATCCTATAACCAACTGAACACCTTTCTTACTGAACACCATTGATCAATCAATGTTAGAGTTTACATAGCTGGCCAAAAACGGAAATCGCATTTTACCTTATGTGTTGTGTAGGCTACAGTGCCCTCGGAAATGGGTTTCTAAACCATTGCTTTTTATTTCAATATGATTGGGCTACATCTCTACATTACATGCTAAAGGTCTGTCAGATATTAAGTCATTCCAATTAATCCAATAAACCTCGATCTTCCAGAATCTGACTTTTTATCTGAACATAACCCAAAATCTAATGATGCTTAAGCCTTTTGTTATTTGTGTTTTATTCATGTTTTGAATTGCTTCAAAACAATGTTGAACAATAAATGGCAATTACTTGAAAGGGGTATTGACATTGTTGTATATAAAAATTAAGATATCCGTAGCTTTTCGCGCATAAACTAAATCTGCAGTAGTCTGATGATTTGCTCCACAACCAACATTGTCAAAATGTTGCAGAAACCCCCGGCACGCGAATGCACGTTTGCAATCGTAAACACCCGCACAGAAATAAGATTTACCCGCGCGAACGTAACCTGCGATTATTATGGCCACCAGTGATAGATTTTCAAAACGCAAATGAAAGAAACTGTGATTATAAACCTGCACTCTCAGCTTAAAGTAAATGACGTCAGCAGCAATGATAACCAATGAACACAATTTTCAGAGATGCAAAGCAAGCAGAATCACATGGCCTAACTGTATGGACGGAGTTGATGTGGCCGCGTCAAATGCAAATAATCATCCTTTGGCAGAGTGCTTCCCAACACACCTTTTCTCCTCAAATGTCGTGGTAAATTCCATATAATGTTTTATCTTGAAGGCAGCGCCATGTTACAGCTATCTAACAAATAGTTGCCTATTCTATTAAACAATTCCTGTAAAAGTTCTTCGGTGCAACTCGTCCTGGCTGTATTGTTCGGTGCATTTGACAAATAAACCTTGAAACTTGAAAAAGATATAATACCAGGTAGGCCTATTGCCTATCATTGTTCTGAGAATTATGCGTCGAGTAGATAAATAAATAACATTTTATATGACTCGGCTAATATTATCGAAGATATACTCTGTTTTTACCATCCAACCAACCAAAACCAGAGAAATTTAAACTACCACTTCTCCGTCATTAAACTGGTTATGGGCGTCCACATTTGCGCGCATGATGATCACGCACAACTCAGGCGCACAATTCATATTTTGGTTCAAATAACGATGTTTTTATAACATTAAATAATAAACTCAAACATACAACGTGTCATAATTATTTCGCTCACCTATTCTTTTTCAATTGAAGTAATCCAAAAATAATCATAAATTTTTTCAAAAGTATCGGTAATCCGATTACAATATTTTTGTTAGTACCAGTTACTGTTTTTTTGTAATTCAGATTACTTGTAATCCGTTACTCCCCAACTCTGTCAATCAAACATAAATGTTTATAACCCCCCAGTTCACAAAAAAACAAGACCCCTAAAGCTTAACCCTAACAATTCTGAGTCATGTTTTTTTTAAATGCTTAATTCATAAAATATAATCAGAAGAGAAGGTGGAGCCATTACCATTTAACTCAACAACTAAACATTTTTCTATGAGATTTAGATTTCCCCACAACCTCACGCCTTCATAGCCAAACCATACCTTACTCCTGCTCCCCCTTCACCTCCTTTTCAGAGCTGGTGTATGACGATGTGTTTGCGGTCTGGGAGACTATCTGGGCAGCCAAGTACGCCTCCTCTGGCCACTTTGTCCTCTTCATAGCACTGGCACTGGTGGAAGTCTACCGAGACATCATTCTGGAGAACAACATGGATTTCACAGACATCATTAAGTTCTTCAACGGTAAATTGTCAAACAATTAATCAGCAACTCATTCAGTTGTTTGTGGTGTTTTTAAATCTTTACAGTTGAGCTAGTTAAGAAGTGAATCTTCACAAGGCAGGTGGTTTTAAGATCATGCTTTCATATTTTTCTTAAAACGTGTGTCATGATTATTAGCACACCTACACTTAGTATTTTGTGCACCCTCCCCTTGCCAACAGCACTGAGTCTTCTATAATGTTTAATGAGGCAGGAGAAAGTAAGAGAGCTCACTGTGCATAAGGACAAAATACACTGGTGTCATCTTTCAGGTTCTCACAGCACCAGTGGATTCAAATTTGTTAATTATTGTCTTAATAGAGCAAATAGGTATTTTGTGGCATGGCTTGTTTAAGAAGGTCAACAACCATTTGCCCCTTTTTTTGTGTGTTCTCTGAACTTCTCTGAACCCCATGTTGATGATAAGGGAGTTTGGCACATGTGTCACCGCATATTAATAATGATTAATAGAATCATTTACTTCTACAGATTTTTACAGAATTTGCTACTGATTTTTACTATGCTACAAGCATGCATGACCAGAAGATATCTGCCGGTTCACGTTTCAAATATATTTTTCTACAAAGGTTTTCAAGTGCCAGAGATATTTCCCATTGAAGCTTTCTTGTCAATCCATCTATCAGCTATCAAGTCATCACCTCCTATTCACCAGAGCATTATACATCACTGTACAATACATCAGTGTCCTCAACACCACTCTACATTAGAAAAGAGCATTCTACGCAAGTCTACGTTACACCAAAGCCTTTTTCATAGTCACCACCGCTGTTTATTACCTTCTCCTTCATCCTGTGTGATTAACATGGACTATCAAAGGATTGTAGAAAATATATATTTTTTTCTAACTGGATTAAGATTGTTATTGTTTCAAATTTAGCCTGGTAAAAAGAAAATAGATTATTTTTACTTTTAAAGAATTGATAAAGAATTTGTGGTTTCTTTCAACAATTTTACCTGAATTACAGGTTAGATTTTGCTTATATTTGGGGCATAAGATCAAGTTCGTGAAAACCAACAAAAATTCTTATTTCACCCAAGTTACCAAAGGGGCCAATAACAATGTAGGCCGTTTTGTTACTCCTGTTTTGTATTGATGCTGACTGTGGTTTGGCGGGTATGAAATCTTAATCTTTACTAATCTCATTTCAGAAATGGCTGAGCGTCATAACATCAAGCAGATTCTGACCCTGGCCCGGGACCTGGTGTGCAAAGTGCAGACTCTCATTGAGAATAAGTGATATCTAAAAGCCATCCACTTCCCTTCCTTCCTGCTTTTCTGTACCATTAGTCCGTCTCAAGACATCCCCAAATGAACAGCTGCTACAGAACAGAGAGAACAGGGTTGTGTTTATTAGGCACAAAACAAAGTGAAAAGTGAAACAGTGAGGGACTACTTAAACATGTTTATCAGAAACTGTAGTCACTGTGTTTTAAAACGTTTTTGTTGTGTGCCCTTACAAACGTGACCCAGATGTGTTAGATTATGGACCACCTCACACACCACTCTACAATACACTACACCACACCAGAGGGCCTAAACATCAACCTACACTACACCAGAGCCCTCTACACCACTCTACACTACACCAGAGCCCTCTACACCACTCTACACTACACCAGAGCCCTCTACACCACTCTACACTACCCAGAGCCCTCTACACCACTCTACACTGCACCAGATCCCTCTACACTAGACCAGATCCCTCTACATTAGACTAGAGCCCTTTACACCACTTTACACGACACCAGATCTCTCTACACCACTCTAAACTACACCAGATCTCTCTACACCACTCTAAACTACACCAGATCTCCCCTACACCACTCTACAACTAGACCAGAGCCCACCACACCACTCTCCATGACACCAGATGCTTCTACACCTCTACACTAGACCATATCCCTCTACACCCCTCTACACCCCTCTACACTATTTCAGAGCCTTCTGTAACAGTGTACATGACACCATAGCCCTCTACACCACTCTACACCTGAGCCTTCTAAACCACTTGACACCAGAGCCTACTAAACCACTTTTCACCAGAGCCTTCTTTGTAGTCACCACCACTGTTCATTACCTTCTCCTTCGTTCTATATAATACCAACCAGGGTATTATATATCATGTTATACCATTACCTGTTGTTATTCTGTCTGTGAAACAGTTTTCTTTTATTGAACTGAGACAAATGTTTTATCATAAGCTTTAAATGTGGTATGTCTTGTAGACAGATCTTTCCAAATTGAAGTGGGGTTATATAAACTGTACAGTGCATACATAGGATATACAGAGGTATACTTTAAACAGACTATCAAAGGATTTTTCTAAATTAAGATTAATTAGATATAGATTAGTCCTGGAATATTTGAAGATGTGAAAGTTGCCAAGGCAATGTAATACAGGAGTAGGCTTAACCTAGTCCAGTAAGATGCCCATGTTCTAGTTTATTTATTAACATTTTAACTCATTTTAACTGGCACAGTAGTTTATCTACATAAATTACAGTGGTTCTCAAAAGTATTCACCCTCTTGGACTTATCTACATATTATTTTGTTAAATCAATCATGGATTTAATCGAGGTTATGCTACTGATCAACACAAAATAGTCCATAATGATAAAATCTACAAATTGTTCTAAATTAATTACAGACACAAAACAGAAAGAATAAATGATTGCACAAGTATTCACCCCATTTAGTCAGTATTTGGCAGAGGCATCTTTGGCAGAAATTACAGCATTGAGTCTAAGTGTCCACCTGCATTCACATTCTTCTGTCAAATTGGACTAAGGTCCGGGCTTTGACTGAGCCACTCCAGGACACAAATCTTTTTGTATTTAAGCTAGTGTGACTTTGGCTCTGATTGTGGTAATTTTCCTGCTTGAAGATTGATCTTCTCCAGATTGCCAGGTCTCTTGAATGTTTTCTTCAAGGATTTCTATTTACTTGGCTACCCCCATTTTGCCTGCTATGTTTACAAGCTTTCCAGGCCCTGATGCAGCAATGCATTCCCATAGCATGATGCTGCCACCACCATACCTCACGATAGGGATGGTGTTCTCAGGATTATGCTTCCAACAAACGTTGAGCTTAGCGTTGAGGCCTTGAAGTTCTATTTTGGCCTCATCAGACCATTTCATCTTCTCGTCTCAGAGTCTCTCTCATTACGTCTGGCAAACTCTAGCCAAGGTTTATGTGAGTTTTTTTTTCTTTTTGCCACTTTCCATGAAGGCAAATTTGTGAAGCATCTGGGCAATTGCTGCAGAATGCACAGTGTCTCCCAGCTTAGTCATGGAAGATTGTAACTCCATTAGAGCTGCCATAACCATCTTAGTGGTCTCCCTGAATAGTACCTTTCTCAGATAGTTATGAGGATGGCCTGAAATCCTGTAAAACACCTTAATTTTACACAGGAGGACTCTATTCAACTAACTATGTGACTTCTAAAGACATTTGGTAGCATAACAATTTGGTTTGACATTATTTTGTGTTGATCATTTTGATTTAATGTTGTAACACAAAATGTGGAAAGGTACAAGGGGGTGAATAATTTTGAGATCTACTGTATGTGACAGAAAGCAGATGTGCCAAAGGACAATGCAGGGAGAAAATTTGATCATCTTTAATGTAATTTAGTTTTGGATTTAATTAACTACCTCACTAGTAACTTTGTCCCACATTGTTACAGCATGTTGTTTAGTATAATGGCCTTAACTTACAAAACATTTTAGATTTCCTTTCAACCAAAATTACATAAAATAAGTTAGGTTGACAATACTGTATCCTCGTTACTTCCAACACGGCTATGAGTGAATTAAATGTGAAATAATTAATTTTAATTTTAATTCACATATTTGACTAAATCACCCGTTTCTATGTAATCTGTATCACACTGGAATATCCATCAGGTCCTGACAGGCGGACCACTGGCCGGTATATACAGTGAAATGTATAAGGGAATGACGAGTGGCACTGCAGGCTGGTAGGAATCATGAATCTGTTGAAGTCATGTTAGTAGTTAAGTAATGGGCAGTGTTTATTTCCCATATTCTGCCTTGTTTTTGTCTTCAATATTATGTCTCTGTATACTGTTGTGTAAATTGTACTCTAACAAGTGAACAAAAGAGGAAAAAGTAATCCTTAAAACATATTCATCATACTGTATATAGAAAGAAACATATATGAGCATAGATGTGACAGTTGTTTGAATAGCAATTAATTAAAAAAGCAACAGTTAACTATTTCACAATGCTCTTGTTTCTTTTTCTATCAGTGAGCCATCGTACTATTTAAATGGTGTTGCTTTTCTCTGCCAGTATCTTGTAAAGTCTTTTGGCATTTAATGTTCTTTTAATCAAATTATCAATGTTTTGTTTTTGGAGGAGGGGTAGGCCTGGTCACTGAAATGTCTGTATTTGTATAGAGTCAAAATAGGAATGAAGTCCAAACAGGTGAATCTGAAACAAACAGTTAGGGGTGTATTACTTTTCCTTGAAGTAGCTGAGATTTTTGTGGGGGTTTATGTGTGTGTGATTAAGGAATAATCGTAAATGAATATATCTCTTGAACCACCTGTTTACCATTGCCTGGGTAGAACACCTCTTCAGTTCTACCAGTGTTGTTTCATTAATGTGTTGACATCTATTGCATTGAGTATCGGTGGTTCTCTGTGAATGCAAACTGCTGTATTTGACACCTGAAAAAGAAAACCAAACTATTGTATTATCTTGTAACATGTATTTATTTGTTAACATATTTATTTATTTAAGTTTCTGCTTTTGTATGTAAAGCTAATAGTTATTTTTTGTTCAGTAATACACAATGCATCAAAAACAATCAAATTCTAAATATATAGATATATATTAAATGGTTTATGTATTTGTAAAAAACAAAAATGGAATGATTCTTATTTTTCCAATTACATTTCTAACTTAGCTTTATTTCTTTCCCATTTTCAGCACTGAAGTGAGAGGGAAAATGTTCACTCTAGCTTGAAGTGTTTTGTGAACAACATTTTGGAGAATACGATAAGAGCCATGTATAAATGATAAATGTGTAGGACAGTTTTCAGTAATCAATGGATACTGGGCCATCAGTCATTAACATAACCACTGAACAGCAGGAAAAATAGCATATTTCACCTTTAACCAATAGTCTGCAAGATAAAACAAGGAACCATGCAAATGAACAGGGTGGATCCAATCAATCTATTGAAAGTTTGCAACTTTAGCAACACAAAAACATCCAAACTATACCCACAAATGGAAGGAGAATCAACTGGTTCACTTACTGTCTTCTGTTCCTGGCCTCTGTCCACATTTATGTTTATCTTACTGCTTTAGTGACAATAACAGTCCTATTTTATCTAGTTTCACCTGACTTCTTCTAGATTGGTTTGGACGAAGGAAAGGAGTAGCCGTAAGTGCTTGAAACTTTAGGTTAGTTAGTGTTTCTGGGCACTTCTATCGAGTCCTGCTGGAAGGAACCTCTGCTAGCCTTCAGCGCAGAGCGCCCCCTAGTGTTATGAAGTTCAGAGGGTGAGATCTGCCTCAGCTCCTTACGGGACAGACGTGTCAGCTCCACTCTGGGAGCCTGCAGGCCGGGGGCCTCCCCTGCTCTGTCAGGGGCCTTGTTTTCCCGGGTCTGCAGGCCGGGGGCCTCCCCTGCTCTGTCAGGGGCCTTGTTGTCCCGGGTCTGCAGGCCGGGGGCCTCCCCTGCTCTGTCAGGGGCCTTGTTGTCCCGGGTCTGCAGGCCGGGGGCCTCCCCTGCTCTGTCAGGGGCCTTGTTGTCCCGGGTCTGCAGGCCGGGGGCCTCCCCTGCTCTGTCAGGGGCCTTGTTGTCCCGGGTCTGCAGGCCGGGGTCCTCCCCTGCTCTGTCAGGGGCCTTGTTGTCCCGGGTCTGCAGGTCGGGGGCCTCCCCTGCTCTGTCAGGGGCCTTGTTGCCCCGGGTCTGCAGGTCGGGACCCTGGGCGGGAAGGGATTCTGTGATCAGCTGTCGGAGCTTCCTCTTAAGTTCACGACTGGAGCTTTTATAGAAGAACAGGTCTCTCTCCAGCTGCTGTAGCCTAGCCTGGACAACCTGATCACTGTCCCCCGAACTACCTTCTACACACACGCGCACACACACAAACACGCACACACACACAAAATGAGCCGTGAGAAAGAGAAGCAAGCATAGAGTAAAACACATGGAAGGAGCTGGAATAGAAAACATTGAGAAATGTGCCACATCAACCTCCAGACCTGGGAGCTGCTGCAGTAGTAGCTGTATGCGGTGTTGGTGCTCACGACGCTGCTCAGTCAGCCGCCGCTCTGTGTCCGCGGTGAGGCGCTGAATAGCTGCCTCCAGCTCCCCGATCATGGCCTCCTGCTCCCCACTCTGCAGCTGGAGCTCCTCACAGCGTAGCCGCAGCCGGTGCTCTGCCTCTCGGAGGCACACCACCTGGATGGGCCAAGGGGAACGCTTTCAACTCCTGACAGATTATCAGGAGGCTAATGCTAAGCTGGCTATGCTAGCCAGACCATCCATCGTCCAATTAGTCACAGCCACTGAAGATGACTTGCATGAACTTGGCACAACTCTGGTAAACTGGTCCACCACTCGGCCTCTGTGTGTGTGTCGGCACGCTGACCTTGTTGAAGTACTTGACCAACAGCGCTGAGGCCTCAGGAAGGGACAGCTCCGTCAGCGCTCTGGTGACATCATGGCCGTCGTCAGGGTTTGACGTGTCCAAGAGGTCCCTCTGTCTCTCCTGGATGGAGCGGTTCTTAAACTCCACTGCAGCGTCCAGTGCTTCCAGGGCCTCCTCCAAATGCAGCAGAGCATGCTCCTCCTACACACACACGCGCGCACACGCACACGCACATGTCAGCCCCCCTGCAGTCAGAGTGACATCCGGCAGAAGGGAGGTGGTGAACGTGGAGGGCCTGACCTCTGGCCTGAGCAGCTTGCCGTCCCTCAGCTGCGTGTCCAGTGTGTCCCTCCGGTGACGAAGGCTTTCCCTCTCCTTCAGCAGCTCCTCCATAGACACCTCACACTGCCTCACTGCCGAGGAACACGGTGTCCCCTCCATGGCTCCCCTTTCCTCCAGCTCCTGATCCAGCGCTCCCAGGCGAGAAGACACTCGCACCAGGTCCTGACTGAGAGCCTGAGGGCACATGAGTGCAACACGCATTGGAATGCATGACAAGATGTTTTTCCCTTTTCAAAATGCTTGAGATTTCCAGGCACTGCTGTTTTCACCTGGCTGGAGCGAAGCCTCTTGATCTCCAGCTGGTTTCTCTCCTGGAAACAGGCCTCTCGATGCTGCAACACCTCCTCCCTGTGCCTCAGCTCCTCCTCCAGCTCCTGCAGGCAACTCCTCCTCTGCAGAGCACGCTCCTCCTCTTGCTCCAGCCACGCACGTCTCTCAGATAGCTAGGGACCGCACATTAGTTAACATTTGAAAATGCATTTATGGCTTCAATACACTAAATTAGTTTTGTCACATCCATAGGCTTTATCCATCGAAGAACCTCTCACATCTAATGATGATCTAGTAATATGTATTTTATGTACACCTGGCGGTACCGATCATGCCAGAATCAGGCCAGATGTATTTTGGGGGGCAGGTTTGCTAATGTGTAAATTGGAAGTAATCAAGGCAAACAAGGACTATGCATTGTTCCCTGAATGTGAATTACAATAACCAGGATGTATTGCAGCTGGTGTGCAACTTGTGGCAGGCTACTGACCCCACCCACATCCCAGAATGCTGATTGTTTAATAATGTTTACAGGTGCTGGTTATAAAATTAGAATATCATCAAAAAGTTGATTTATTTCAGTAATTCCATTCAAAAAGTGAAACTTGTATAATGTATACATTCATTCCACACAGACTGATATATTTCAAGTGTTTATTTCTTTTAATTTTGATGATTATAACTGACAACTAATGAAAACCCCAAATTCAGTATCTCAGAAAATTAGA